>JBBPBS010000330.1:254796-303242 GCA_037974835.1 Cicer judaicum
GAAATTGACCAAAATGTTCATCCAATGACACAAAATACCTATTGGATGCACCATATTGGATAAAAACCGTAATTAGACAAGAATTAGCCGAGGGAAGACGAAAATGACCTAATTGTTCATCCAATGAGACAAGACACCTATTGGATGCACAAGATTAGTTCAAAACCCTAATTGGACAAGAATTAGCCTAGGGAGGACGAAAATGACCTAAATGTTCATCCAATGACACAAAACACCTATTGGATGCACATGATTGGTTAAAAACCCAAGTTGGACAAGAATTAGCCTAGGGAGGACGAAAATGACCTAATTCTTCATCCAATGACACAAAAACACCTATTTGGATGCACAAGATTGGTTTGAGACCCTAATTGGAAAAGATTATGTTTTGGGAGGACGAAAATGACCTAAATGTTCATCCAATGACACAAAATACCTATTGGATGCACAAGATTGGTAAAAAACCCTAATTGGACAAGAATTAGCCTAGGGAGGACGAAAATGACCTAATTGTTCATCCAATGAGACAAGACACCTATTGGATGCACAAGATTGGTTAAAAATCCTAATTGGACAAGAATTAGCCTAGGGAGGACGAAAATGACCTAAATATTCATCCAATGACACTAAAACACCTGTTGGATACACAAGATTGGTTAAAAACCGTAATTGGACAAGATTAAGTGTAGGGAGGACGAAAATGACCTAAATGTTCATCCCATGATACAAAACACCTATTGGATGCACAAGATTGGTTACAAACCCTAATTGGAAAAGAATTAGCCTAGGGAGAACGATAATGACCTAATTGTTCATCCAATGACACAAAAACAACTATTTGGATGCACAACATTGGTTAGAAACCCTAATTGGACAAGATTATGTTTAGGGAGGACGAAAATGACCTAATTGTTCATCCAATGAGACAAGACACCTATTGGATGCACAAGATTAGTTAAAAACCCTAATTCGACAAGAATTAGCCTAGGGAGGACGAAAATGACCTAAATATTCATCCAATGACACAAAAACACCTATTGGATACACAAGATTGGTTAAAAACCCTAATTGGACAAGATTAAGTGTAGGGAGGACGAAAATGACCGAAATCTTCATCCAATGACACAAAACACCTATTGGATGCACAAGATAGGTTAAAAACCCTAATTGGACAAGATTAAGTGTAGGGAGGACGAAATTGACCAAAATGTTCATCCAATGACACAAAACACCTATTGGATACACAAGATTGGATAAAAACCGTAATTAGACAAGAATTAGCCTAGGGAAGACGAAAATGACCTAATTGTTCATCCAATGAGACAAGACAGCTATTGGATGCATAAGATTAGTTCAAAACCCTAATTGGAGAAGAATTAGCCTAGGGAGGACGAAAATGACCTAAATGTTCATCCAATGACACAAAACACCTATTGGATGCACATGATTGGTTAAAAACCCTAGTTGGACAAGAATTAGCCTAGGGAGGACGAAAGTGACCTAATTGTTCATCCAATGACACAAAAACACCTATTTGGATGCACAAGATTGGTTTCAAACCCTAATTGGATAAGATTATGTTCTAGGAGGACGAAAATAACCTAAATGTTCATCCAATGACACAAAATACCTATTGGATGCACAAGATTGGTAAAAAACCCTAATTGGACAAGAATTAGCCTAGGGAGGGCGAAAATGACCTAATTATTCATCCAATGACACAAAAAACAAATTGGATGCACAAGATTGGTTATAAATCTTAATTGGACAAGATATAGTTTAGGGAGGACGAAAATGACCTATATGTTCATCCAATGACACAAAACACCTATTGGATGCACAAGATTGGTTAAAAACCCTAATTGGACAAGATTAAGTGTAGGGAGGACGAAATTGACCACAATGTTCATCCAATGACACAAAACACCTATTAGATGCACAAGATTGGATAAAAACCGTAATTGGACCAGAATTAGCCTAGGGAGGACGAAAATGACCTAATTGTTCATCCAATGAGACAAGACACCAATTGGATGCACAAGATTGGTTAAAAATCATAATTGGACAAGAATTAGCCTAGGGAGGACGAAAATGACCAAATTGTTCATCCAATGAAACAAAACACATATTGAAGGCACAAGATTGGTTAGAAATCCTAATTAGACAAGATTTAGTTTAGGGAGGACGAAAATGACCAAAATGTTCACCCAATGACACAAAATACCTATTGGATGCACAGGATTGGTTAAAAACCCTAATTGGACAAGATTAAGTGTAGGGAGGACGAAATTGACCAAAATGTTCATCCAATGACACAAAATACCTATTGGATGCACAAGATTGGATAAAAACCGTAATTAGACAAGAATTAGCCGAGGGAAGACGAAAATGACCTAATTGTTCATCCAATGAGACAAGACACCTATTGGATGCACAAGATTAGTTCAAAACCCTAATTGTACAAGAATTAGCCTAGGGAGGACGAAAATGACCTAAATGTTCATCCAATGACACAAAACACCTATTGGATGCACATGATTGGTTAAAAACCCTAGTTGGACAAGAATTAGCCTAGGGAGGACGAAAATGACCTAATTCTTCATCCAATGACACAAAAACACCTATTTGGATGCACAAGATTGGTTTGAAACCCTAATTGGAAAAGATTATGTTTTGGGAGGACGAAAATGACCTAAATGTTCATCCAATGACACAAAATACCTATTGGATGCACAAGATTGGTAAAAAACCCTAATTGGACAAGAATTAGCCTAGGGAGGACGAAAATGACCTAATTGTTCATCCAATGAGACAAGACACCTATTGGATGCACAAGATTGGTTAAAAATCCTAATTGGACAAGAATTAGCCTAGGGAGGACGAAAATGACCTAAATATTCATCCAATGACACTAAAACACCTATTGGATACACAAGATTGGTTAAAAACCGTAATTGGACAAGATTAAGTGTAGGGAGGACGAAAATGACCTAAATGTTCATCCAATGATACAAAACACCTATTGGATGCACAAGATTGGTTACAAACCCTAATTGGAAAAGAATTAGCCTAGGGAGAACGATAATGACCTAATTGTTCATCCAATGACACAAAAACACCTATTTGGATGCACAACATTGGTTAGAAACCCTAATTGGACAAGATTATGTTTAGGGAGGACGAAAATGACCTAATTGTTCATCCAATGAGACAAGACACCTATTGGATGCACAAGATTAGTTAAAAACCCTAATTCGACAAGAATTAGCCTAGGGAGGACGAAAATGACCTAAATATTCATCCAATGACACAAAAACACCTATTGGATACACAAGATTGGTTAAAAACCCTAATTGGACAAGATTAAGTGTAGGGAGGACGAAAATGACCGAAATCTTCATCCAATGACACAAAACACCTATTGGATGCACAAGATTGGTTAAAAACCCTAATTGGACAAGATTAAGTGTAGGGAGGACGAACTTGACCAAAATGTTCATCCAATGACACAAAACACCTACTGGATACACAAGATTGGATAAAAACCGTAATTAGACAAGAATTAGCCTAGGGAAGACGAAAATGACCTAATTGTTCATCCAATGAGACAAGACACCTATTGGATGCATAAGATTAGTTCAAAACCCTAATTGGACAAGAATTAGCCTAGGGAGGACGAAAATGACCTAAATGTTCATCCAATGACACAAAACACCTATTGGATGCACATGATTGGTTAAAAACCCTAGTTGGACAAGAATTAGCCTAGGGTGGACGAAAATGACCAAATTGTTCATTCAATGAAACAAACACACCTATTGGATGCACAAGATTGGTTAGAAACCCTAATTGGACAAGATTAAGTGTAGGGAGGACGAACAGGACCAAAATGTTCATCCAATGACACAAAAAAACCTATTGGATGCACAAGATTGGTTTGAAACCCTAATTGGACAAGAATTACCCTAGGGAGGACAAAAATGACCTAAATGTTCATCCAATGACACAAAACACCTATTGGATGCACAAGATTGGTTAAAAACCCTAATTGGACAAGAATTAGCCTAGGGAGGACGAAAATGACCTAATTGTTCATCCAATGAGACAAAAACACCTATAGGATGCACAAGATTGGTTAGAAACCCTAATTGGACAAGATTTAGTTTAGGGAGGATGAAAATGACCTAAATGTTCATCCAATCACACAAAACACCTATTGGATGCACAAGATTGGTTAGAAACCCTAATTGGACAAGATTAAGTGTAGGGAGGACGAATAAGACCAAAATGTTCATCCAATGACACAAAAAAACCTATTGGATGCACAAGATTGGTTAGAAACCCTAATTGGACAAGAATTAGCCTAGGGAGGACGAAAATGACCTAATTGTTCATCCAATGACACAAAAACACCTATTGGATACACAAGATTGGTTAAAAACCCTAATTGGACAAGATTAAGTGTAGGGAGAACGAAAATTACCTAAATTTTCATCCAATGACACAAAACACCTATTGGATGCAAAAAGATTGGTTAAAAACCCTAGTTGGACAAGAATTAGCCTAGGGAGGACGAAAATGACCTAATTGTTCATCCAATGACACAAAATACCTATTGGATGCACAAGATTGGTTAAAAACCCTAATTGGACAAGAATTAGCCTAGGGAGGGCGAAAATGACCTAATTGTTCATCCAATGACACAAAAAACATATTGGATACACAAGATTGGTTAGAAATCCTAATTGGACAAGATTTAGTTTAGGGAGGATGAAAATGACCTAAATGTTCATCCAATGACACAAAACACCTATTAGATGCACAAGATTGGATAAAAACCGTAATTGGACAAGAATTAGCCTAGGAAGGACGAAAATGACGTATTTGTTCATCCAATGACACAAAAACACCTATTTGGATGCACAACATTGGTTAGAAACCCTAATTGGACAAGATTAAGTTTAGGGAGGACGAAAATGACCTAAATGTTCATCCAATGACACAAAACACCTATTGGATGCACAAGATTGGTTAAAAACCCTAATTGGACAAGAATTAGCCTAGGGAGGACGAAAATGACCTAATTATTCATCCAATGACACAAAAACACCTATTGGATGCACAAGATTGGTTAGAAACCCTAATTGGATAAGATTAATAGTAAAAGGACGAAAAGGACCTAAATGTTAATCCAATGACACAAAAACACCTAATTGGACAAGAATTAGCCGAGGGAGGACGAAAATGACCTAAATATTCATCCGATGACACTAAAACACCTAGTGGATACACAAGATTGGTTAAAAACCGTAATTGGACAAGATTAAGTGTAGGGAGGACGAAAATGACCTAAATGTTCATCCAATGATACAAAACACCTATTGGATGCACAAGATTGGTTACAAACCCTAATTGGAAAAGAATTAGCCTAGGGAGGACGACAATGACCTAATTGTTCATCCAATGACACAAAAACACCTATTTGGATGCACAACATTGGTTAGAAACCCTAATTGGACAAGATTAAGTTTAGGGAGGACGAAAATGACCTAAATGTTCATCCAATGACACAAAACACCTATTGGATGCACAAGATTGGTTAAAAACCCTAATTGGACAAGAATTAGCCTAGGGAGGACGAAAATGACCTAATTATTCATCCAATGACACAAAAACACCTATTGGATGCACAAGATTGGTTAGAAACCCTAATTGGATAAGATTAATAGTAAAAGGACGAAAAGGACCTAAATGTTAATCCAATGACACAAAAACACCTATTGGATGCACAAGATTGGTTAAAAACCCTAATTGGACAAGAATAAGACTAGGGACGACGAAAATGACCTAATTGTTCATTCAATGACACAAACACACTTATTGGATGCACAAGATTGGTTAGAAACCCTAATTGGACAAGATTAAGTGTAGGGAGGACGAATAAGACCAAAATGTTCATCCAATGACACAAAAAAACCTATTGGATGAACAAGATTGGTTAGAAACCCTAATTGGACAAGAATTAGCCTAGGGAGGACGAAAATGACCTAATTGTTCATCCAATGACACAAAAACACCTATTGGATGCACAAGATTGGTTAGAAATCCTAATTGGACAAGATTAATAGTAGAAGGACGAAAAGAACCTAAATGTTAATCCAATGACACAAAAACACCTATTGGATGCACAAGATTGGTTAAAAACCCTAATTGGACAAGAATAAGACTAGGGAGGACGAAAATGACCTAATTGTTCATTCAATGACACATACACAACTATTGGATGGACAAGATTGGTTAGAAACCCTAATTGGATAAGATTAAGTGTAGGGAGGACAAAAATGACCAAATTGTTCATTCAATGAAACAAACACACCTATTGGATGCACAAGATTGGTTAGAAACCCTAATTGGAGAAGATTAAGTGTAGGGAGGACGAATAGGACCAAAATGTTCATCCAATGACACAAAAAAACCTATTGGATGCACAAGATTGGCTTGAAACCCTAATTGGACAAGAATTAGCTTAGGGAGGACGAAAATGACCTAAATGTTCATCCAATGACACATAACACCTATTGGATGCACAAGATTGGTTAAAAACCCTAATTGGACAAGAATAAGACTAAGGAGGACGAAAATGACCTAATTGTTCATTCAATGACACAAACACACCTATTGGATGGACAAGATTGGTTAGAAACCCTAATTAGACAAGATTAAGTGTAGGGAGGACGAATAAGACCAAAATGTTCATCCAATGACACAAAAAAACCTATTGGATGCACAAGATTGGTTAAAAACCCTAATTGGACAAGAATTAGCCTAGGGAGGACGAAAATGACCTAAATGTTCATCCAATGACACAAAACACCTATTGGATGCACAAGATTGGTTCAAAACCCTAATTGGACAAGAATTAGCCTAGGGAGGACCAAAATGACCTATATGTTCATCCAATGAGACAAAAACACCTATAGGATGCACAAGATTGGTTAAAAACCCTAATTGGACAAGAATAAGACTAGGGAGGACGAAAATGACCTAATTGTTCATTCAATGACACAAACACACCTATTGGATGCACAAGATTGGTTAGATACCCTAATTGGACAAGATTAAGTGTAGGGAGGACGAATAAGACCAAAATGTTCATCCAATGACACAAAAAAACCTATTGGATGCACAAGATTGGTTAAAAACCCTAATTGGACAAGAATTAGCCTAGGGAGGACCAAAATGACCTATATGTTCATCCAATGAGACAAAAACACCTATAGGATGCACAAGATTGGTTAAAAACCCTAATTGGACAAGATTAATAGTAGAAGCCCGAAAAGCACCTAAATGTTCATCCAATGACACAAAAACACCTATTGGATGCACAAGATTGGTTAAAAACCCTAATTGGACAAGAATAAGACTAGGGAGGACGAAAATGACCTAATTGTTCATTCAATGACACAAACACACCTATTGGATGCACAAGATTGGTTAGAAACCCTAATTGGACAAGATTAAGTGTAGGGAGGACGAATAAGACCAAAATGTTCATCCAATGACACAAAAAAACCTATTGGATGCACAAGATTGGTTAAAAACCCTAATTGGACAAGAATTAGCCTAGGGAGGACGAAAATGACGTATTTGTCCATCCAATGACACAAAAACACCTATTTGGATGCACAAGATTGGTTAGAAACCCTAATTGGACAAGATTAAGTTTAGGGAGGACGAAAATGACCTAAATGTTCATCCAATGACACAAAAACACCTATTGGATGCACAAGATTGGTTAAAAACCCTAATTGGACAAGAATTAGCCTAGGGAGGACGAAAATGACCTAAATGTTCATCCAATGACACAAAACACCTATTGGATGCACAAGATTGGTTAGAAACCCTAATTGGACAAGATTAAGTGTAGGGAGGACGAAAATGACCTAAATGTTCATCCAATGACACAAAACACCTATTGGATGCACAAGATTGGTTAAAAACCCTAATTGGACAAGAATTATCATAGGGAGGACGAAAATGACCTAATTGTTCATCCAATGTCACAAAAACACCAATTGGATGCACAAGATTGGTTAGAAACCCTAATTGAACAAGATTAAGTGTAGGGAGGACGAAAATGACCTAAATGTTCATCCAATGACACAAAACACCTATTGGATGCACAAGATTGGTTAAAAACCCTAATTGGATAAGAATTAGGCTAAGGAGGACGAAAATGACCTAAATGTTCATCCAATGACACAAAACACCTATTGGATGCACAAGATTGGTTAAAAACCCTAATTGGACAAGAATTATCATAGGGAGGACGAAAATGACCTAATTGTTCATCCAATGACACAAAAACACCAATTGGATGCACAAGATTGGTTAGAAACCCTAATTGGACAAGATAAAGTGTAGGGAGGACGAAAATGACCTAAGTGTTCATCCAATGACACAAAACACCTATCGGATGCACAAGATTGGTTAGAAACCCTAATTGAACAAGATTAAGTGTAGGGAGGACGAAAATAACCTAAATGTTCATCCAATGACACAAAACACCTATTGGATGCACAAGATTGGTTAAAAACCCTAATTGGACAAGAATTAGCCTAGGGAGGACGAAAATGACCTAATTGTTCATCCAATGACACAAAACACATATTGGATGCACAAGATCGGTTAGAAATCCTAATTGGACAAGATTTAGTTTAGGGAGGACGAAAATGACCTTAATGTTCATCCAATGACACAAAACACCTATTGGATGCACAAGATTGGTTAAAAACCCTAATTGGACAAGATTAATTGTAGGGAGGACGAAATTGACCAAAATGTTCATCCAATGACACAAAACACCTATTGGATGCACAAGATTGGATAGAAACCGTAATTGGACAAGAATTAGCCTAGGGAGGACGAAAATGACCTAATTGTTCATCCAATGAGACAAGACACCTATTGGATGCTCAAGATTGGTTAAAAACCCTAATTGGAGAAGACATAGCCTAAGGAGTACGAAAATGACCTAAATGTTCATCCAATGACACAAAACAGCTATTGGATGCACAAGATTGGTTAAAAACCCTAATTGGACAAGATTAAGTGTAGGGAGTACGAAATTGACCACAATGTTCATCCAATGACACAAAACACCTATCAGATGCACAAGATTAGATAAAAACCGTAATTGGACAAGAATTAGCCTAGGGAGGACGAAAATGACCTAATTGTTCATCCAATGAGACAAGACACCTATTGGATGCACAAGATTGGTTAAAAATCCTGATTGGATAAGAATTAGCCTAGGGAGGACGAAAATGACCTAAATATTCATCCAATGACACTAAAACACCTATTGGATACACAAGATTGGTTAAAAACCATAATTGGACAAGATTAAGTGTAGGGAGGACGAAAATGACCTAAATGTTCATCCAATAATACAAAACACCTATTGGATGCACAAGATTGGTTACAAACCCTAATTGGAAAAGAATTAGCCTAGGGAGGAGGATAATGACCTAATTGTTCATCCAATGACACAAAAACACCTATTTGGATGCACAACATTGGTTAGAAACCCTAATTGGACAAGATTAACTTTAGGGAGGATGAAAATGACCTAAATGCTCATCCAATGACACAAAACACCTATTGGATGCACAAGATTGGTTAAAAACCCTAATTGGAAAAGAATTAGCCTAGGGAGAACGAAAATGACCTAATTGTTCTTCCAATGACACAAAAACACCTATTGGATGCACAAGATTGGTTAACAACCCTAATTGGACAAGAATAAGACTAGGGAGGACGAAAATGACCTAATTGTTCATTCAATGACACAAACACACCTATTGGATGCACAAGATTGGTTAGAAACCCTAATTGGACAAGATTAAGTGTAGGGAGGACGAATAAGACCAAAATGTTCATCCAATGACACAAAAAAACCTATTGGATGCACAAGATTGGTTAGAAACCCTAATTGGACAAGAATTAGCCTAGGGAGGACGAAAATGACCTAATTGTTCATCCAATGACACAAAAACACCTATTGGATGCACAAGATTGGTTAGAAATCCTAATTGGACAAGATTAATAGTAGAAGGACGAAAAGGACCTAAATGTTAATCCAATGACACAAAAACACCTATTGGATGCACAAGATTGGTTAAAAACCCTAATTGGACAAGAATAAGACTAGGGAGGACGAAAATGACCTAATTGTTCATTCAATGACACAAACACACTTATTGGATGCACAAGATTGGTTAGAAACCCTAATTGGACAAGATTAAGTGTAGGGAGGACGAATAAGACCAAAATGTTCATCCAATGACACAAAAAAACCTATTGGATGCACAAGATTGGTTAGAAACCCTAATTGGACAAGAATTAGCCTAGGGAGGACGAAAATGACCTAATTGTTCATCCAATGACACAAAAACACCTATTGGATGCACAAGATTGGTTAGAAATCCTAATTGGACAAGATTAATAGTAGAAGGACGAAAAGGACATAAATGTTAATCCAATGACACAAAAACACCTATTGGATGCACAAGATTGGTTAAAAACCCTAATTGGACAAGAATAAGACTAGGGAGGACAAAAATGACCTAATTGTTCATTCAATGACACATACACAACTATTGGATGGACAAGATTGGTTAGAAACCCTAATTGGATAAGATTAAGTGTAGGGAGGACAAAAATGACCAAATTGTTCATTCAATGAAACAAACACACCTATTGGATGCACAAGATTGGTTAGAAACCCTAATTGGAGAAGATTAAGTGTAGGGAGGACGAATAGGACCAAAATGTTCATCCAATGACACAAAAAAACCTATTGGATGCACAAGATTGGCTTGAAACCCTAATTGGACAAGAATTAGCTTAGGGAGGACGAAAATGACCTAAATGTTCATCCAATGACACATAACACCTATTGGATGCACAAGATTGGTTAAAAACCCTAATTGGACAAGAATAAGACTAAGGAGGACGAAAATGACCTAATTGTTCATTCAATGACACAAACACACCTATTGGATGGACAAGATTGGTTAGAAACCCTAAATAGACAAGATTAAGTGTAGGGAGGACGAATAAGACCAAAATGTTCATCCAATGACACAAAAAAACCTATTGGATGCAACAGATTGGTTAAAAACCCTAATTGGACAAGATTAAGTGTAGGGAGGACGAATAAGACCAAAATGTTCATACAATGACACAAAAAAACCTATTGGATGCACAAGATTGGCTTGAAACCATAGTTGGACAAGAGTTAGGCTAGGGAGGACGAAAATGACCTAAATGTTCATCCAATGACACAAAACACCTATTGGATGCACAAGATTGGTTAATAACCCTAATTGGACAAGATTAAGTGTAGGGAGGACGAAATTGACCAAAATGTTCATCCGATGACACAAAACACTTATAGAACGCACAAGATTGGATAAAAACCGTAATTGGACTAGAATTAGCCTAGGGAGGACGAAAATGACGTATTTGTTCATCCAATGACACAAAAACACCTATTTGGATACACAAGATTGGTTAGAAACCCTAATTGGACAAGATTAAGTTTAGGGAGGTCGAAATTGACCAAAATGTTCATCCAATGACACAAAACACCTATTGGATGCACAAGATTGGATAAAAACCGTAAATGGACAAGAATTAGCCTAGGAAGGACGAAAATGACGTATTTGTTCGTCCAATGACACAAAAACACCTATTTGGATGCATAAGATTGGTTAGAAACCCTAATTGGACAAGATTAAGTTTAGGGAGGACGAAAATGACCTAATTCTTCATCCAATGACACAAAAACACCTATTTGAATGCACAAGATTGGTTAGAAACCCAAATTGGACAAGATTAAGTTTAGGGAGGACGAAATTGACCAAAATGTTCATCCAATGACACAAAACACCTATTGGATGCACAAGATTGGATAAAAACCGTAAATGGACAAGAATTAGCCTAGGGAGGACGAAAATGACGTATTTGTCCATCCAATGACACAAAAACACCTATTTGGATGCACAAGATTGGTTAGAAACCCTAATTGGACAAGATTAAGTTTAGGGAGGACGAAAATGACCTAAATGTTCATCCAATGACACAAAAACACCTATTGGATGCACAAGATTGGTTAAAAACCCTAATTGGACAAGAATAAGACTAGGGAGGACGAAAATGACCTAATTGTTCATTCAATGACACAAACACACCTATTGGATGCACAAGATTGGTTAGAAACCCTAATTGGACAAGATTAAGTGTAGGGAGGACGAATAAGACCAAAATGTTCATCCAATGACACAAAAAAACCTATTGGATGCACAAGATTGGTTAGAAACCCTAATTGGACAAGAATTAGCCTAGGGAGGACGAAAATGACCTAATTGTTCATCCAATGACACAAAAACACCTATTGGATGCACAAGATTGGTTAGAAATCCTAATTGGACAAGATTAATAGTAGAAGGACGAAAAGAACCTAAATGTTAATCCAATGACACAAAAACACCTATTGGATGCACAAGATTGGTTAAAAACCCTAATTGGACAAGAATAAGACTAGGGAGGACGAAAATGACCTAATTGTTCATTCAATGACACATACACAACTATTGGATGGACAAGATTGGTTAGAAACCCTAATTGGATAAGATTAAGTGTAGGGAGGACAAAAATGACCAAATTGTTCATTCAATGAAACAAACACACCTATTGGATGCACAAGATTGGTTAGAAACCCTAATTGGAGAAGATTAAGTGTAGGGAGGACGAATAAGACCAAAATGTTCATCCAATGACACAAAAAAACCTATTGGATGCACAAGATTGGTTAAAAACCCTAATTGGACAAGAATTAGCCTAGGGAGGACGAAAATGACCTAAATGTTCATCCAATGACACAAAACACCTATTGGATGCACAAGATTCGTTAAAAACCCTAATTGGACAAGAATTAGCCTAGGGAGGACGAAAATGACCTAATTATTCATCCAATGACACAAAAACACCTATTGGATGCACAAGATTGGTTAGAAACCCTAATTGGATAAGATTAATAGTAAAAGGACGAAAAGGACCTAAATGTTAATCCAATGACACAAAAACACCTATTGGATGCACAAGATTGGTTAAAAACCCTAATTGGACAAGAATAAGACTAGGGACGACGAAAATGACCTAATTGTTCATTCAATGACACAAACACACTTATTGGATGCACAAGATTGGTTAGAAACCCTAATTGGACAAGATTAAGTGTAGGGAGGACGAATAAGACCAAAATGTTCATCCAATGACACAAAAAAACCTATTGGATGAACAAGATTGGTTAGAAACCCTAATTGGACAAGAATTAGCCTAGGGAGGACGAAAATGACCTAATTGTTCATCCAATGACACAAAAACACCTATTGGATGCACAAGATTGGTTAGAAATCCTAATTGGACAAGATTAATAGTAGAAGGACGAAAAGAACCTAAATGTTAATCCAATGACACAAAAACACCTATTGGATGCACAAGATTGGTTAAAAACCCTAATTGGACAAGAATAAGACTAGGGAGGACGAAAATGACCTAATTGTTCATTCAATGACACATACACAACTATTGGATGGACAAGATTGGTTAGAAACCCTAATTGGATAAGATTAAGTGTAGGGAGGACAAAAATGACCAAATTGTTCATTCAATGAAACAAACACACCTATTGGATGCACAAGATTGGTTAGAAACCCTAATTGGAGAAGATTAAGTGTAGGGAGGACGAATAGGACCAAAATGTTCATCCAATGACACAAAAAAACCTATTGGATGCACAAGATTGGCTTGAAACCCTAATTGGACAAGAATTAGCTTAGGGAGGACGAAAATGACCTAAATGTTCATCCAATGACACATAACACCTATTGGATGCACAAGATTGGTTAAAAACCCTAATTGGACAAGAATAAGACTAAGGAGGACGAAAATGACCTAATTGTTCATTCAATGACACAAACACACCTATTGGATGGACAAGATTGGTTAGAAACCCTAATTAGACAAGATTAAGTGTAGGGAGGACGAATAAGACCAAAATGTTCATCCAATGACACAAAAAAACCTATTGGATGCACAAGATTGGTTAAAAACCCTAATTGGACAAGAATTAGCCTAGGGAGGACGAAAATGACCTAAATGTTCATCCAATGACACAAAACACCTATTGGATGCACAAGATTGGTTCAAAACCCTAATTGGACAAGAATTAGCCTAGGGAGGACCAAAATGACCTATATGTTCATCCAATGAGACAAAAACACCTATAGGATGCACAAGATTGGTTAAAAACCCTAATTGGACAAGAATAAGACTAGGGAGGACGAAAATGACCTAATTGTTCATTCAATGACACAAACACACCTATTGGATGCACAAGATTGGTTAGATACCCTAATTGGACAAGATTAAGTGTAGGGAGGACGAATAAGACCAAAATGTTCATCCAATGACACAAAAAAACCTATTGGATGCACAAGATTGGTTAAAAACCCTAATTGGACAAGAATTAGCCTAGGGAGGACCAAAATGACCTATATGTTCATCCAATGAGACAAAAACACCTATAGGATGCACAAGATTGGTTAAAAACCCTAATTGGACAAGATTAATAGTAGAAGCCCGAAAAGCACCTAAATGTTCATCCAATGACACAAAAACACCTATTGGATGCACAAGATTGGTTAAAAACCCTAATTGGACAAGAATAAGACTAGGGAGGACGAAAATGACCTAATTGTTCATTCAATGACACAAACACACCTATTGGATGCACAAGATTGGTTAGAAACCCTAATTGGACAAGATTAAGTGTAGGGAGGACGAATAAGACCAAAATGTTCATCCAATGACACAAAAAAACCTATTGGATGCACAAGATTGGTTAAAAACCCTAATTGGACAAGAATTAGCCTAGGGAGGACGAAAATGACGTATTTGTCCATCCAATGACACAAAAACACCTATTTGGATGCACAAGATTGGTTAGAAACCCTAATTGGACAAGATTAAGTTTAGGGAGGACGAAAATGACCTAAATGTTCATCCAATGACACAAAAACACCTATTGGATGCACAAGATTGGTTAAAAACCCTAATTGGACAAGAATTAGCCTAGGGAGGACGAAAATGACCTAAATGTTCATCCAATGACACAAAACACCTATTGGATGCACAAGATTGGTTAAAAACCCTAATTGGACAAGAATTAGCCTAGGGAGGACGAAAATGACCTAATTGTTCATCCAATGACACAAAAACACCTATCGGATGCACAAGATTGGTTAGAAACCCTAATTGAAAAAGATTAAGTGTAGGGAGGATGAAAATAACCTAAGTGTTCATCCAATGACACAAAACACCTATTGGATGCACAAGATTGGTTAAAAACCCTAATTGGATAAGAATTAGCCTAAGGAGGACGAAAATGACCTAAATGTTCATCCAATGACACAAAACACCTATTGGATGCATAAGATTGGTTAGAAACCCTAATTGAACAAGATTAAGTTTAGGGAGGACGAAAATGACCTAAATGTTCATCCAATGACACAAAACACCTATTGGATGCACAAGATTGGTTAAAAACCCTAATTGGACAAGAATTAGCCTAGGGAGGACGAAAATGACCTAATTGTTCATCCAATGACACAAAAACACCTGTCGGATGCACAAGATTGGTCAGAAACCCTAATTGGACAAGATTAAGTGTAGGGAGGACGAAATTGACCTAAATGTTCATCCAATGACACAAAACACCTATTGGATGCACAAGATTGGTTAAAAACCCTAATTGGATAAGAATTAGCCTAAGGAGGACGAAAATGACCTAAATGTTCATCCAATGACACAAAACACCTATTGGTTGCACAAGATTGGTTAAAAACCCTAATTGGACAAGAATTATCATAGGGAGGACCAAAATGACCTAATTGTTCATCCAATGACACAAAAACACCAATTGGATGCACAAGATTGGTTAAAAACGCTAATTGGACAAGATTAAGTTTAGGGAGGACGAAAATGACCTAAATGTTCATCCAATGACACAAAACACCTATTGGATGCACAAGATTGGTTAAAAACCCTAATTGGACAAGATTAAGTTTAGGGAGGACGAAAATGACCTAAATGTGCATCCAATGACACAAAAACACCTATCGGATGCACAAGATTGGTTAGAAACCCTAATTGAACAAGATTAAGTGTAGGGAGGACGAAAATGACCGAAATGTTCATCCAATGACACAAAACACCTATTGGACGCACAAGATTGGTTAAAAACCCTAATTTGGTTAAGAATTAGCATAAGGAGGACGAAAATGACCTAAATGTTCATCCAATGACACAAAACACCTATTGGATGCACAAGATTGGTTAAAAACCCTAATTGGACAAGAATTAGCCTAGGGAGGACGAAAATGACCTAAATGTTCATCCAATGACACAAAACACCTATTGGATGCACAAGATTGGTTAGAAACACTAATTGGACAAGATTAAGTTTAGGGAGGACGAAAATGACCTAATTGTGCATCCAATGACACAAAACACCTATTGGATGCACAAGATTGGTTAAAAACCCTAATTGGACAAGAATTAGCCTAGGGAGGACGAAAATGACCTAAATGTTCATCCAATGACACAAAACACCTATTGGATGCACAAGATTGGTTAAAAATCCTAATTGGACAAGAATTATCATAGGGAGGACGAAAATGACCTAATTGTTCATCCAATGACACAAAAACACCAATTGGATGCACAAGATTGGTTAGAAACCCTAATTGGACAAGATAAAGTGTAGGGAGGACGAAAATTAGCTAAGTGTTCATCCAATGACACAAAACACCTCTTGGATGCACAAGATTGGTTAAAAACCCTAATTGGACAAGAATTAGCCTAGGGAGCATGAAAATGACCTAATTGTTCATCCAATGACACAAAAACACCTATCGGATGCACAAGATTGGTTAGAAACCCTAATTGAACAAGATTAAGTGTAGGGAGGACGAAAATAACCTAAATGTTCATCCAATGACACAAAACACCTATTGGATGCACAAGATTGGTTAAAAACCCTAATTGGACAAGATTAAGTTTAGGGAGGACGAAAATGACCTAAATGTTCATCCAATGACACTAAACACCTACTGGATGCACAAGATTGGTTAAAAACCCTATTTGGACAAGATAAAGTGTAGGGAGGACGAAAATGACCTAAGTGTTCATCCAATGACACAAAACACCTATTGGATGCACAAGATTGGTTAAAAACCCTAATTGGACAAGAATTATCATAGGGAGGACGAAAATGACCTAATTGTTCATCCAATGACACAAAAACACCAATTAGATGCACAAGATTGGTTAGAAACCCTAATTGAACAAGATTAAGTGTAGGGAGGACGAAAATGACCTAAATGTTCATCCAATGACACAAAACACCTATTGGATGCACAAGATTGGTTAAAAACCCTAATTGGATAAGAATTAGACTAAGGAGGACGAAAATGACCTAAATGTTCATCCAATGACACAAAAAACCTATTGGATGCAAAAGATTGGTTAAAAACCCTAATTGGATAAGAATTAGCCTAAGGAGGACAAAAATGACCTAAATGTTCATCCAATGACACAAAAAACCTATTGGATGCACAAGATTTGTTGAAAACCCTAATTGGACAAGAATTAGCCTAGGGAGGACGAAAATGACCTAATTGTTCATCCAATGACACAAAAACACCTATCGGATGCACAAGATTGGTTAGAAACCCTAATTGAACAAGATTAAGTGTAGGGAGGACAAAAATGACCTAAATGTTCATCCAATGACACAAAACACCAATTGGTTGCACAAGATTGGTTAAAAACCCTAATTGGACAAGATTAAGTTTAGGGAGGACGAAAATGACCTAAATATTCATCCAATGACACAACACACCTATTGGATGCACAAGATTGGTTAAAAACCCTAATTGGACAAGAATTATCATAGGGAGGACGAAAATGACCTAATTGTTCATCCAATGACACAAAACACCTATTGGATGCACAAGATTGGTTAAAAACCCTAATTGGACAAGAATTAGCCTAGGGAGGACGAAAATGACCTAATTGTTCATCCTATGACACAAAACACCTATTGGATGCACAAGATTGGTTAAAAACCCTAATTGGACAAGAATTAGCCTAGGGAGGACGAAAATGACCTAATTGTTCATCCAATGACACAAAACACCTATTGGATGCACAAGATTGGTTAAAAATCCTAATTGGAAAAGAATTAGCCTAGGGAGGACGATAATGACCTAATTGTTCATCCAATGACACAAAAACACCTATTTGGATGCACAACATTGGTTAGAAACCCTAATTGGACAAGATTAAGTTTAGGGAGGACGAAAATGACCTAAATGTTCATCCAATGACACAAAACACCTATTGGATGCACAAGATTGGTTAAAAACCCTAATTGGACAAGAATTAGCCTAGGGAGGACGAAAATGACCTAATTGTTCATCCAATGACACAAAACACATATTGGATGCACAAGATCGGTTAGAAATCCTAATTGGACAAGATTTAGTTTAGGGAGGACGAAAATGACCTTAATGTTCATCCAATGACACAAAACACCTATTGGATGCACAAGATTGGTTAAAAACCCTAATTGGACAAGATTAATTGTAGGGAGGACGAAATTGACCAAAATGTTCATCCAATGACACAAAACACCTATTGGATGCACAAGATTGGATAGAAACCGTAATTGGACAAGAATTAGCCTAGGGAGGACGAAAATGACCTAATTGTTCATCCAATGAGACAAGACACCTATTGGATGCTCAAGATTGGTTAAAAACCCTAATTGGAGAAGACATAGCCTAAGGAGTACGAAAATGACCTAAATGTTCATCCAATGACACAAAACAGCTATTGGATGCACAAGATTGGTTAAAAACCCTAATTGGACAAGATTAAGTGTAGGGAGTACGAAATTGACCACAATGTTCATCCAATGACACAAAACACCTATCAGATGCACAAGATTAGATAAAAACCGTAATTGGACAAGAATTAGCCTAGGGAGGACGAAAATGACCTAATTGTTCATCCAATGAGACAAGACACCTATTGGATGCACAAGATTGGTTAAAAATCCTGATTGGATAAGAATTAGCCTAGGGAGGACGAAAATGACCTAAATATTCATCCAATGACACTAAAACACCTATTGGATACACAAGATTGGTTAAAAACCATAATTGGACAAGATTAAGTGTAGGGAGGACGAAAATGACCTAAATGTTCATCCAATAATACAAAACACCTATTGGATGCACAAGATTGGTTACAAACCCTAATTGGAAAAGAATTAGCCTAGGGAGGAGGATAATGACCTAATTGTTCATCCAATGACACAAAAACACCTATTTGGATGCACAACATTGGTTAGAAACCCTAATTGGACAAGATTAACTTTAGGGAGGATGAAAATGACCTAAATGCTCATCCAATGACACAAAACACCTATTGGATGCACAAGATTGGTTAAAAACCCTAATTGGAAAAGAATTAGCCTAGGGAGAACGAAAATGACCTAATTGTTCTTCCAATGACACAAAAACACCTATTGGATGCACAAGATTGGTTAACAACCCTAATTGGACAAGAATAAGACTAGGGAGGACGAAAATGACCTAATTGTTCATTCAATGACACAAACACACCTATTGGATGCACAAGATTGGTTAGAAACCCTAATTGGACAAGATTAAGTGTAGGGAGGACGAATAAGACCAAAATGTTCATCCAATGACACAAAAAAACCTATTGGATGCACAAGATTGGTTAGAAACCCTAATTGGACAAGAATTAGCCTAGGGAGGACGAAAATGACCTAATTGTTCATCCAATGACACAAAAACACCTATTGGATGCACAAGATTGGTTAGAAATCCTAATTGGACAAGATTAATAGTAGAAGGACGAAAAGAACCTAAATGTTAATCCAATGACACAAAAACACCTATTGGATGCACAAGATTGGTTAAAAACCCTAATTGGACAAGAATAAGACTAGGGAGGACGAAAATGACCTAATTGTTCATTCAATGACACATACACAACTATTGGATGGACAAGATTGGTTAGAAACCCTAATTGGATAAGATTAAGTGTAGGGAGGACAAAAATGACCAAATTGTTCATTCAATGAAACAAACACACCTATTGGATGCACAAGATTGGTTAGAAACCCTAATTGGAGAAGATTAAGTGTAGGGAGGACGAATAAGACCAAAATGTTCATCCAATGACACAAAAAAACCTATTGGATGCACAAGATTGGTTAAAAACCCTAATTGGACAAGAATTAGCCTAGGGAGGACGAAAATGACCTAAATGTTCATCCAATGACACAAAACACCTATTGGATGCACAAGATTCGTTAAAAACCCTAATTGGACAAGAATTAGCCTAGGGAGGACGAAAATGACCTAATTATTCATCCAATGACACAAAAACACCTATTGGATGCACAAGATTGGTTAGAAACCCTAATTGGATAAGATTAATAGTAAAAGGACGAAAAGGAGCTAAATGTTAATCCAATGACACAAAAACACCTATTGGATGCACAAGATTGGTTAAAAACCCTAATTGGACAAGAATAAGACTAGGGACGACGAAAATGACCTAATTGTTCATTCAATGACACAAACACACTTATTGGATGCACAAGATTGGTTAGAAACCCTAATTGGACAAGATTAAGTGTAGGGAGGACGAATAAGACCAAAATGTTCATCCAATGACACAAAAAAACCTATTGGATGAACAAGATTGGTTAGAAACCCTAATTGGACAAGAATTAGCCTAGGGAGGACGAAAATGACCTAATTGTTCATCCAATGACACAAAAACACCTATTGGATGCACAAGATTGGTTAGAAATCCTAATTGGACAAGATTAATAGTAGAAGGACGAAAAGAACCTAAATGTTAATCCAATGACACAAAAACACCTATTGGATGCACAAGATTGGTTAAAAACCCTAATTGGACAAGAATAAGACTAGGGAGGACGAAAATGACCTAATTGTTCATTCAATGACACATACACAACTATTGGATGGACAAGATTGGTTAGAAACCCTAATTGGATAAGATTAAGTGTAGGGAGGACAAAAATGACCAAATTGTTCATTCAATGAAACAAACACACCTATTGGATGCACAAGATTGGTAAGAAACCCTAATTGGAGAAGATTAAGTGTAGGGAGGACGAATAGGACCAAAATGTTCATCCAATGACACAAAAAAACCTATTGGATGCACAAGATTGGCTTGAAACCCTAATTGGACAAGAATTAGCTTAGGGAGGACGAAAATGACCTAAATGTTCATCCAATGACACATAACACCTATTGGATGCACAAGATTGGTTAAAAACCCTAATTGGACAAGAATAAGACTAAGGAGGACGAAAATGACCTAATTGTTCATTCAATGACACAAACACACCTATTGGATGGACAAGATTGGTTAGAAACCCTAATTAGACAAGATTAAGTGTAGGGAGGACGAATAAGACCAAAATGTTCATCCAATGACACAAAAAAACCTATTGGATGCAACAGATTGGTTAAAAACCCTGATTGGACAAGATTAAGTGTAGGGAGGACGAATAAGACCAAAAGGTTCATACAATCACACAAAAAAACCTATTGGATGCACAAGATTGGCTTGAAACCCTAGTTGGACAAGAATTAGGCTAGGGAGGACGAAAATGACCTAAATGTTCATCCAATGACACAAAACACCTATTGGATGCACAAGATTGGTTAATAACCCTAATTGGACAAGATTAAGTGTAGGGAGGACGAAATTGACCAAAATGTTCATCCGATGACACAAACCACTTATAGAACGCACAAGATTGGATAAAAACCGTAATTGGACTAGAATTAGCCTAGGGAGGACGAAAATGACGTATTTGTTCATCCAATGACACAAAAACACCTATTTGGATACACAAGATTGGTTAGAAACCCTAATTGGACAAGATTAAGTTTAGGGAGGTCGAAATTGACCAAAATGTTCATCCAATGACACAAAACTCCTATTGGATGCACAAGATTGGATAAAAACCGTAAATGGACAAGAATTAGCCTAGGAAGGACGAAAATGACGTATTTGTTCGTCCAATGACACAAAAACACCTATTTGGATGCACAAGATTGGTTAGAAACCCTAATTGGACAAGATTAAGTTTAGGGAGGACGAAAATGACCTAATTCTTCATCCAATGACACAAAAACACCTATTTGGATGCACAAGATTGGTTAGAAACCCAAATTGGACAAGATTAAGTTTCGGGAGGACGAAATTGACCAAAATGTTCATCCAATGACACAAAACACCTATTGGATGCACAAGATTGGATAAAAACCGTAAATGGACAAGAATTAGCCTAGGGAGGACGAAAATGACGTATTTGTCCATCCAATGACACAAAAACACCTATTTGGATGCACAAGATTGGTTAGAAACCCTAATTGGACAAGATTAAGTTTAGGGAGGACGAAAATGACCTAAATGTTCATCCAATGACACAAAAACACCTATTGGATGCACAAGATTGGTTAAAAACCCTAATTGGACAAGAATAAGACTAGGGAGGACGAAAATGACCTAATTGTTCATTCAATGACACAAACACACCTATTGGATGCACAAGATTGGTTAGAAACCCTAATTGGACAAGATTTAGTTTAGGGAGGACGAAAATGACCTAAATCTTAATCCAATGACACAAAACACCTATTGGATGCACAAGATTGGTTAAAAACCCTAATTGGACAAGAATTAGCCAAGGGAGGACGAAAATGACCTAAATGTTCATCCAATGACACAAAACACCTATTGGATGCACAAGATTGGTTAAAAACCCTAATTGGACAAGATTAAGTGTAGGGAGGACGAAAATGACCTAAATGTTCATCCAATGACACAAAACATCTATTGGATGCACAACATTGGTTAGAAACCCTAATTGGACAAGATTAAGTTTAGGGAGGACGAAAATGACCTAATTGTTCATCCAATGACACAAAACACCTATTGGATGAACAAGATTTGTTAAAAACCCTAAATGGACAAGATTAAGTGTAGGGAGGACGAAAATGACCTAATGTTCATCCAATGACACAAAAGCACCTAATGGATGCACAAGATTGGATAAAAACCCTAATTGGACAAGAATTAGCCTAGGGAGGACGAAAATGACCTAAATGTTCATCCAATGACACAAAACACCTATTGGATGCACAAGATTGGTTAAAAACCCTAATTGGACTAGATTAAGTGTTGGGAGGACGAAAATGACCTAAATGTTCATCCAATGACACAAAACACCTATTGGATGCACAAGATTGGTTAAAAACCCTAATTGGACAAGAATTAGCCTAGGGAGGACGAAAATGACCTAAATGTTCATCCAATGACACAAAACACCTATTGGATGCACAACATTGGTTAAAAACCCTAATTGGACAAGATTAAGTGTAGGGAGGACGAAAATGACCTAAATGTTCATCCAATGACACAAAACACCTATTGGATGCACAAGATTGGTTAAAAACCCTAATTGGACAAGAATTAGCCTAGGGAGGACGAAAATGACCTAAATGTTCATCCAATGACACAAAACACCTATTTGATGCACGACAACAATTAGCCTAGGGAGGACAAAAATGACCTAATTGTTCATCCAATGACACAAAAATTCCTATTGGATGCACAAGATTGGTTAGAAACCCTAATTGGACTAGATTAAGTGTAGGGAGATCGAAAATGACATAAAAATCATCCAATGACACAAACACACCTATTGGATGCACAAGATTGGTTAGAAACTCTAATTGGACAAGCATAAGCCTAGGGAAGATGAAAATGACCTAAATGTTCATCGAATGACACAAAACACCTATTGGATGCACAGGATTGGTTAGAAACACTAATTGGACAAGATTAAGTTTAGGGAGGACGAAAATGACCTAATTGTGCATCCAATGACACAAAACACCTAATGGATGCACAAGATTGCTTAAAAACCCTAATTGGACAAGATTAAGTGTAGAGAGGACGAAAATGACCTAAATGTTCATCCAATGACACAAAACACCTATTGGATGCACAAGATTGGTTAAAAACCCTAATTGGACAAGCTTAAGTGTAGGGAGGATGAAAATGACCTAAATGTTCATCCAATGACACAAAACACCTATTGGATGCACAAGATTGGTTAAAAACCCTAATTGGACAAGAATTAGCCTAGGGAGGACGAAAATGACCTAAATGTTCATCCAATGACACAAAAGACCAATTGGATGCACAAGATTGGTTAGAAACCCTAATTGGACAAGAATTAGCCTAGGTAGGACGAAAATGACCTAAATATTCTTCCAATGACACAAAAACACCTATTGGATGCACAAGATTGGTTAGAAGAACTAATTGGACAAGAATAAGCCTAGGGAGGACGAAAATGACCTTATTGTTCATCCAATGACACAAAAACACCTATTGGATGCACAAGATTGGTTAGAAACCCTAATTGGACAAGATTAAGCTTAGGGGGGACGAAAATGACCTAAATGTTCATCCAATGACACAAAACACCTATTGGATGCACAAGATTGGTTAAAAACCCTAATTGGACAAGAATTAGCCTAGGGAGGACGAAAATGACCTAATTGTTCATCCAATGACACAAAAACAACTATTGGATGCACAAGATTGGTTAGAAACCCCAATTGGACAAGATTAAGATTAGGGAGGACAAAATTGACCTAAATGTTCGACCAATGATACAAAACACCTATTGGTTGAACAAGATTGGTTAGAAATCCTAATTGGACAAGATTTTGTTTCGGGAGGACGAAAATGACCTAAATCTTCATCCAATGACACAAAACACCTATTGGATACACAAGATTGGTTAAAAATCCTAATCGGACAAGATTAAGTATAGGGAGGACGAAATTGACCAAAATGTTCATCCAATGACACAAAACACCTATTGGATGCACAAGATTGGATAAAAACCGTAATTGGACAAGAATTAGCCTAGGGAGGACGAAAATGACCTAATTGTTCATCCAATGAGACAAGACACCTATTGGATGCACAAGATTGGTTAAAAATCCTAATTGGAAAAGAATTATCCTAGGGAGGACGAAAATGACCAAAATATTCATCCAATGACACAAAAACACCTATTGGATACACAAGATTGGTTAAAAACCGTAATTGGACAAGATTAAGTGTAGGGAGGACGAAATTGACCAAAATGTTCATCCAATGACACAAAACACCTATTGGATGCACAAGATTGGTTAATAACCCTAATTGGACAAGATTAAGTGTAGGGAGGACGAAATTGACCAAAATGTTCATCCAATGACACAAAACACCTATTGGATGCACAAGATTGGATAAAAACCGTAATTGGACAAGAATTAGCCTAGGGAGGACGAAAATGACGTATTTGTTCATCCAATGACACAAAAACACCTATTTGGATGCATAAGATTGGTTAGAAACCCTAATTGGACAAGATTAAGTTTAGGGAGGACGAAAATGACCTAAATGTTCATCCAATGACACAAAACACATATTGGATGCACAAGATTGGTTCAAAACCCCAATTGGACAAGAATTAGCCTAGGGTGGACGAAAATGACCTAATTCTTCATCCAATGACACAAAAACACCTATTTGGATGCACAAGATTGGTTAGAAACCCTAATTGGACAAGATTAGGTTTAGGGAGGACGAAAATGACCTAAATGTTCATCCAATGACACAAAACACCTATTGGATGCACAAGATTCGTTAAAAACCCTAATTGGACAAGAATAAGACTACGGAGGACGAAAATGACCTAATTGTTCATTCAATGACACAAACACACCTATTGGATGCACAAGATTGGTTAGAAACCCTAATTGGACAAGATTAAGTGTAGGGAGGACGAATAAGACCAAAATGTTCATCCAATGACACAAAAAAACCTATTGGATGCACAAGATTGGTTAAAAACCCTAATTGGACAAGAATTAGCCTAGGGAGGACGAAAATGACCTAAATGTTCATCCAATGACACAAAACACCTATTGGATGCACAAGTTTGGTTAAAAACCCTAATTGGACAAGAATTAGCCTAGGGAGGACGAAAATGACCTAATTATTCATCCAATGACACAAAAACACCTATTGGTTGCACAAGATTGGTTAGAAACCCTAATTGGATAAGATTAATAGTAAAAGGACGAAAAGGACCTAAATGTTAATCCAATGACACAAAAACACCTATTGGATGCACAAGATTGGTTAAAAACCCTAATTGGACAAGAATAAGACTAGGGACGACGAAAATGACCTAATTGTTCATTCAATGACACAAACACACTTATTGGATGCACAAGATTGGTTAGAAACCCTAATTGGACAAGATTAAGTGTAGGGAGGACGAATAAGACCAAAATGTTCATCCAATGACACAAAAAAACCTATTGGATGAACAAGATTGGTTAGAAACCCTAATTGGACAAGAATTAGCCTAGGGAGGACGAAAATGACCTAATTGTTCATCCAATGACACAAAAACACCTATTGGATGCACAAGATTGGTTAGAAATCCTAATTGGACAAGATTAATAGTAGAAGGACGAAAAGAACCTAAATGTTAATCCAATGACACAAAAACACCTATTGGATGCACAAGATTGGTTAAAAACCCTAATTGGACAAGAATAAGACTAGGGAGGACGAAAATGACCTAATTGTTCATTCAATGACACATACACAACTATTGGATGGACAAGATTGGTTAGAAACCCTAATTGGATAAGATTAAGTGTAGGGAGGACAAAAATGACCAAATTGTTCATTCAATGAAACAAACACACCTATTGGATGCACAAGATTGGTTAGAAACCCTAATTGGAGAAGATTAAGTGTAGGGAGGACGAATAGGACCAAAATGTTCATCCAATGACACATAAAAACCTATTGGATGCACAAGATTGGCTTGAAACCCTAATTGGACAAGAATTAGCTTAGGGAGGACGAAAATGACCTAAATGTTCATCCAATGACACATAACACCTATTGGATGCACAAGATTGGTTAAAAACCCTAATTGGACAAGAATAAGACTAAGGAGGACGAAAATGACCTAATTGTTCATTCAATGACACAAACACACCTATTGGATGGACAAGATTGGTTAGAAACCCTAATTAGACAAGATTAAGTGTAGGGAGGACGAATAAGACCAAAATGTTCATCCAATGACACAAAAAAACCTATTGGATGCAACAGATTGGTTAAAAACCCTAATTGGACAAGATTAAGTGTAGGGAGGACGAATAAGACCAAAATGTTCATACAATGACACAAAAAAACCTATTGGATGCACAAGATTGGCTTGAAACCCTAGTTGGACAAGAATTAGGCTAGGGAGGACGAAAATGACCTAAATGTTCATCCAATGACACAAAACACCTATTGGATGCACAAGATTGGTTAATAACCCTAATTGGACAAGATTAAGTGTAGGGAGGACGAAATTGACCAAAATGTTCATCCGATGACACAAAACACTTATAGAACGCACAAGATTGGATAAAAACCGTAATTGGACTAGAATTAGCCTAGGGAGGACGAAAATGACGTATTTGTTCATCCAATGACACAAAAACACCTATTTGGATACACAAGATTGGTTAGAAACCCTAATTGGACAAGATTAAGTTTAGGGAGGACGAAAATGACCTAATTCTTCATCCAATGACACAAAAACACCTATTTGGATGCACAAGATTGGTTAGAAACCCAAATTGGACAAGATTAAGTTTAGGGAGGACGAAATTGACCAAAATGTTCATCCAATGACACAAAACACCTATTGGATGCACAAGATTGGATAAAAACCGTAAATGGACAAGAATTAGCCTAGGGAGGACGAAAATGACGTATTTGTCCATCCAATGACACAAAAACACCTATTTGGATGCACAAGATTGGTTAGAAACCCTAATTGGACAAGATTAAGTTTAGGGAGGACGAAAATGACCTAAATGTTCATCCAATGACACAAAAACACCTATTGGATGCACAAGATTGGTTAAAAACCCTAATTGGACAAGAATAAGACTAGGGAGGACGAAAATGACCTAATTGTTCATTCAATGACACAAACACACCTATTGGATGCACAAGATTGGTTAGAAACCCTAATTGGACAAGATTAAGTGTAGGGAGGACGAATAAGACCAAAATGTTCATCCAATGACACAAAAAAACCTATTGGATGCACAAGATTGGTTAAAAACCCTAATTGGACAAGAATTAGCCTAGGGAGGACGAAAATGACGTATTTGTCCATCCAATGACACAAAAACACCTATTTGGATGCACAAGATTGGTTAGAAACCCTAATTGGACAAGATTAAGTTTAGGGAGGACGAAAATGACCTAAATGTTCATCCAATGACACAAAAACACCTATTGGATGCACAAGATTGGTTAAAAACCCTAATTGGACAAGAATTAGCCTAGGGAGGACGAAAATGACCTAATTGTTCATCCATTGACACAAAACACCTATTGGATGCACAAGATTGGTTAAAAACCCTAATTGGACAAGAATAAGCCTAGGGAGAACGAAAATGACCTAAATTTTCATCCATTGACACAAAACACCTATTGGATGCACAATATTGGTTAAAAACCCTAATTGGACAAGAATTAGCCTAGGGAGGACGAAAATGACCTAATTGTGCATCCAATGACACAAAAAAACCTATTGGATGCACATGATTGGTTAGAAACCCTAATTGGACAAGATTAAGTTTAGGGAGGAAGAAAATGACCTAAATGTTCATCCAATGACACAAAACACCTATTGGATGCACAAGATTGGTTAAAAACCCTAATTGGACAAGATTAAGTGTAAGGAGGACGAAAATGACATAAATATTCATCCAATGACACAAAAACACCTATTGGATGCACAAGATTGGTTAAAAACACTAATTGGACAAGATTAAGTTTAGGGAGGACGAAAATGACCTAAATGTTCATCCAATGACACAAAACACCTGTTGGAAGTACAAGATTGGTTAGAAACCTTAATTGGACAAGAATTAGTCTAGGGAAGACGAAAATGACCTAAATGTTCATCCAATTACACAAAACACCTATTGGATGCACAAGATTGGTTAAAAACCCTAATTGGACCAGATTAAGTGTAAGGAGGACGAAAATGACATAAATATTCATCCAATGACACAAAAACACCTATTGGATGCACAAGATTGGTTAAAAACCCTAATTGGACAAGAATTAGCCTAGGGAGGACGAAAATGACATAAATATTCATCCAATGACACAAAAGCACCTATTGGATGCACAAGATTGGTTAAAAACCCTAATTGGACAAGAATAAGCCTAGGGAGAATGAAAATGACCTAAATTTTCATCCATTGACACAAAACATCTATTGGATGCACAAGATTGGTTAAAAACCCTAATTGGACAAGAATTAGCCTAGGGAGGACGAAAATGACCTAATTATTCATCCAATGATACAAAAACACCTATTGGATACACAATATTGGTTAGAAACCCTAATTGGACAAGATTAAGTTTAGGGAGGACGAAAATGACGTAAAATGTTCATCCAATGATACAAAACACCTATTGGATGCACAAGATTGGTTAAAAACTCTAATTGGACAAGAATTAGCCTAGGGAGGACGAAAATGACCTAATTGTGCATCCAATGACACAAAAAAACCTATTGGATGCACATGATTGGTTAGAAGAAACCCTAATTGGACAAGAATTAGCCTAGGGAGGACGAAAATGACCTAAATGTTCATCCAATGACACAAAACACCTATTGGATGCACAAGATTGGTTAAAAACCCTAATTGGACAAGAATTAGCCTAGGGAGTACAAAAATGACCTAATTGTTCATCCAATGACACAAAACACCTATGGATGCACAAGATTGGTTACAAACCCTAATTGGACAAGAATTAGCCTAGGGAGGACGAAAATGACCTAAATGTTCATCCAATGACACAAAACACCTATTGGATGCACAAGATTGGTTAAAAACCCTAATTGGACAAGAATTAGCCTAGGGAGGACGAAAATGACCTAATTGTTCATCCAATGACACAAAAACACCTATTGGATGCACAAGATTGGTTAGAAATCCTAATTGGACAAGATTAATAGTAGAAGGACGAAAAGGACCTAAATGTTAATCCAATGACACAAAAACACCTATTGGATGCACAAGATTGGTTAAAAACCCTAATTGGACAAGAATAAGACTAGGGACGACGAAAATGACCTAATTGTTCATTCAATGACACAAACACACTTATTGGATGCACAAGATTGGTTAGAAACCCTAATTGGACAAGATTAAGTGTAGGGAGGACGAATAAGACCAAAATGTTCATCCAATGACACAAAAAAACCTATTGGATGAACAAGATTGGTTAGAAACCCTAATTGGACAAGAATTAGCCTAGGGAGGACGAAAATGACCTAATTGTTCATCCAATGACACAAAAACACCTATTGGATGCACAAGATTGGTTAGAAACCCTAATTGGAAAAGATTAAGTTTAGGGAAGACGAAAATGACATAAACGTTCATCCAATGACACAAAAACAACTATTGGATGCACAGGATTGGTTAGAAACCCTAATTGGATAAGATTAAGTGTAGGGAGGACGAAAATGACCTAAATGTTCATCCAATGACACAAAACACCTATTCGATACGGAAGATTGGTTAAAAACCCTAATTGGACAAAAATTAGCCTAGGGAGGACGAAAATGACCTAATTGTTCATCCAATGACACAAAACACCTATTGGATGCACAAGATTGGTTAGAAACCCTAATTGGACAAGATTAAGTTTAGGGAGGACGAAAATGACCTAAATGTTCATCCAATGACACAAAACACCTATTGGATGCACAAGATTGGTTAAAAACCCTAATTGGACAAGAATTAGCCGAGGGAGGACGAAAATGACCTAATTGTTCATCCAATGACACAAAACACATATTGGATGCACAAGATCGGTTAGAAATCCTAATTGGACAAGATTTAGTTTAGGGAGGACGAAAATGACCTTAATGTTCATCCAATGACACAAAACACCTATTGGATGCACAAGATTGGTTAAAAACCCTAATTGGACAAGATTAATTGTAGGGAGGACGAAATTGACCAAAATGTTCATCTAATGACACAAAACACCTATTGGATGCACAAGATTGGATAGAAACCGTAATTGGACAAGAATTAGCCTAGGGAGGACGAAAATGACCTAATTGTTCATCCAATGAGACAAGACACCTATTGGATGCACAAGATTGGTTAGAAATCCTAATTGGACAAGATTTAGTTTAGGGAGGACGAAAATGACCTTAATGTTCATCCAATGACACAAAACACCTATTGGATGCACAAGATTGGATAGAAACCGTAATTGGACAAGAATTAGCCTAGGGAGGACGAAAATGACCTAATTGTTCATCCAATGAGACAAGACACCTATTGGATGCTCAAGATTGGTTAAAAACCCTAATTGGAGAAGACATAGCCTAAGGAGTACGAAAATGACCTAAATGTTCATCCAATGACACAAAACAGCTATTGGATGCACAAGATTGGTTAAAAACCCTAATTGGACAAGATTAAGTGTAGGGAGTACGAAATTGACCACAATGTTCATCCAATGACACAAAACACCTATCAGATGCACAAGATTAGATAAAAACCGTAATTGGACAAGAATTAGCCTAGGGAGGACGAAAATGACCTAATTGTTCATCCAATGAGACAAGACACCTATTGGATGCACAAGATTGGTTAAAAATCCTGATTGGATAAGAATTAGCCTAGGGAGGACGAAAATGACCTAAATATTCATCCAATGACACTAAAACACCTATTGGATACACAAGATTGGTTAAAAACCATAATTGGACAAGATTAAGTGTAGGGAGGACGAAAATGACCTAAATGTTCATCCAATAATACAAAACACCTATTGGATGCACAAGATTGGTTACAAACCCTAATTGGAAAAGAATTAGCCTAGGGAGGAGGATAATGACCTAATTGTTCATCCAATGACACAAAAACACCTATTTGGATGCACAACATTGGTTAGAAACCCTAATTGGACAAGATTAACTTTAGGGAGGATGAAAATGACCTAAATGCTCATCCAATGACACAAAACACCTATTGGATGCACAAGATTGGTTAAAAACCCTAATTGGAAAAGAATTAGCCTAGGGAGAACGAAAATGACCTAATTGTTCTTCCAATGACACAAAAACACCTATTGGATGCACAAGATTGGTTAACAACCCTAATTGGACAAGAATAAGACTAGGGAGGACGAAAATGACCTAATTGTTCATTCAATGACACAAACACACCTATTGGATGCACAAGATTGGTTAGAAACCCTAATTGGACAAGATTAAGTGTAGGGAGGACGAATAAGACCAAAATGTTCATCCAATGACACAAAAAAACCTATTGGATGCACAAGATTGGTTAAAAACCCTAATTGGACAAGAATTAGCCTAGGGAGGACGAAAATGACCTAAATGTTCATCCAATGACACAAAACACCTATTGGATGCACAAGATTGGTTAAAAACCCTTATTGGACAAGAATTAGCCTAGGCAGGACGAAAATTACCTAATTGTTCATCCAATGACACAAAACACCTATTGGATGCACAAGATTGGTTCAAAACCCTAATTGGACAAGAATTAGCCTAGGGAGGACGAAAATGACCTAATTGTTCATCCAATGACACAAAACACGTATTGGATGCACAAGATTGGTTAGAAACCCTAATTGGACAAGATTTAGTTTAGGGAGGACGAAAATGACCTAAATCTTAATCCAATGACACAAAACACCTATTGGATGCACAAGATTGGTTAAAAACCCTAATTGGACAAGAATTAGCCTAGGGAGGACGAAAATGACCTAATTGTTCATCCAATGACACAAAAACACCTATAGGATGCACAAGATTGGTTAGAAACCCTAATTGGACAAGATTAATAGTAGAAGGCCGAAAAGGACCTAAATGTTCATCCAATGACACAAAAACACCTATTGGATGCACAAGATTGGTTAAAAACCCTAATTGGACAAGAATAAGACTAGGGAGGACGAAAATGACCTAATTGTTCATTCAATGACACAAACACACCTATTGGATGCACAAGATTGGTTAGAAACCCTAATTGGACAAGATTTAGTTTAGGGAGGGCGAAAATGACCTAAATCTTAATCCAATGACACAAAACACCTATTGGATGCACAAGATTGGTTAAAAACCCTAATTGGACAAGAATTAGCCTAGGGAGGACGAAAATGACCTAAATGTTCATCCAATGACACAAAACACCTATTGGATGCACAAGATTGGTTAAAAACCCTTATTGGACAAGAATTAGCCTAGGGAGGACGAAAATTACCTAATTGTTCATCCAATGACACAAAACACGTATTGGATGCACAAGATTGGTTAGAAATCCTAATTGGACAAGATTTAGTTTAGGGAGGACGAAAATGACCTAAATGTTCATCCAATGACACAAAACACCTATTGGATGCACAAGATTGGTTAATAACCCTAATTGGACAAGATTAAATGTAGGGAGGACGAAATTGACCAAAATGTTCATCCAATGACACAAAACACCTATTGGATGCACAAGATTGGATAAAAACCGTAATTGGACAAGAATTAGCCTAGGGAGGACGAAAATGACGTATTTGTTCATCCAATGACACAAAAACACCTATTTGGATGCATAAGATTGGTTAGAAACCCTAATTGGACAAGATTAAGTTTAGGGAGGACGAAAATGACCTAAATGTTCATCCAATGACACAAAACACATATTGGATGCACAAGATTGGTTCAAAACCCCAATTGGACAAGAATTAGCCTAGGGTGGACGAAAATGACCTAATTCTTCATCCAATGACACAAAAACATCTATTTGGATGCACAAGATTGGTTAGAAACCCTAATTGGACAAGATTAGGTTTAGGGAGGACGAAAATGACCTAAATGTTCATCCAATGACACAAAACACCTATTGGATGCACAAGATTGGTTAGAAACCCTAATTGGACAAGATTAAGTGTAGGGAGGATGAATAAGACCAAAATGTTCATCCAATGACACAAAAAAACCTATTGGATGCACAAGATTGGTTAAAAACCCTAATTGGACAAGAATTAGCCTAGGGAGGACCAAAATGACCTATATGTTCATCCAATGAGACAAAAACACCTATAGGATGCACAAGATTGGTTAGAAACCCTAATTGGACAAGATTAATAGTAGAAGGCCGAAAAGCACCTAAATGTTCATCCAATGACACAAAAACACCTATTGGATGCACAAGATTGGTTAAAAACCCTAATTGGACAAGAATAAGACTAGGGAGGACGAAAATGACCAAATTGTTCATTCAATGACACAAACACACATATTGGATGCACAAGATTGGTTAGATACCCTAATTGGACAAGATTAAGTGTAGGGAGGACGAATAAGACCAAAATGTTCATCCAATGACACAAAAAAACCTATTGGATGCACAAGATTGGTTAAAAACCCTAATTGGACAAGAATTAGCCTAGGGAGGACCAAAATGACCTATATGTTCATCCAATGAGACAAAAACACCTATAGGATGCACAAGATTGGTTAAAAACCCTAATTGGACAAGATTAATAGTAGAAGCCCGAAAAGCACCTAAATGTTCATCCAATGACACAAAAACACCTATTGGATGCACAAGATTGGTTAAAAACCCTAATTGGACAAGAATAAGACTAGGGAGGACGAAAATGACCTAATTGTTCATTCAATGACACAAACACACCTATTGGATGCACAAGATTGGTTAGAAACCCTAATTGGACAAGATTAAGTGTAGGGAGGACGAATAAGACCAAAATGTTCATCCAATGACACAAAAAAACCTATTGGATGCACAAGATTGGTTAAAAACCCTAATTGGACAAGAATTAGCCTAGGGAGGACGAAAATGACGTATTTGTCCATCCAATGACACAAAAACACCTATTTGGATGCACAAGATTGGTTAGAAACCCTAATTGGACAAGATTAAGTTTAGGGAGGACGAAAATGACCTAAATGTTCATCCAATGACACAAAAACACCTATTGGATGCACAAGATTGGTTAAAAACCCTAATTGGACAAGAATTAGCCTAGGGAGGACGAAAATGACCTAAATGTTCATCCAATGACACAAAACACCTATTGGATGCACAAGATTGGTTAAAAACCCTAATTGGACAAGATTAAGTTTAGGGAGGACGAAAATGACCTAAATGTTCATCCAATGACTCAAAACACCTATTGGATGCACAAGATTGGTTAAAAACCCTAATTAGACAAGATTAAGTTTAGGGAGGACGAAAATGACCTAAATGTTCATCCAATGACACAAAAAACCTGTTGGAAGTACAAGATTGGTTAGAATCCCAAATTGGATAAGAATTAGCCTAGGGAGGACGAAAATGACCTAAATGGTCATCCAATGACACAAAACACCTATTGGATGCACAAGATTGCTTAAAAACCCTAATTGGACAAGAATTAGCCTAGGAAGGACGAAAATGACCTAATTGTTCATCCAATGACACAAAAACACCTATTGGATGCACAAGATTGGTTAAAAACCCTAATTGGACAAGAATTAGCGTAGGTTGGACGAAAATGACGTAAATTTTTATCCAATGACACAAAAACACCTATTGGAAGTAGAAGATTGGTTAGAAACCCTAATTGGACAAGAATTAGCCTAGGGAGGACGAAAATGACCTAAATGATCATCCAATGACACAAAACACCTATTGGATGCACAAGATTGCTTAAAAACCCTAATTGGACAAGAATTAGCCTAGGGAGGACGAAAATGACCTAAATGTTCATCCAATGACACAAAACACCTATTGGATGCACAAGATTGGTTAAAAACCCTAATTGGACAAGATTAAGTGTAGGGAAGACGAAAATAACCTAAATGTTCATCCAATGACACAAAACACCTATTGGATGCACAAGATTGGTTAAAAACCCTAATTGGACAAGAATTAGCCTAGGGAGGACGAAAATGACCTAATTGTTCATCCAATGACACAAAAACACCTATTGGATGCACAAGATTGGTTAGAAATCCTAATTGGACAAGATTAATAGTAGAAGGACGAAAAGGACCTAAATGTTAATCCAATGACACAAAAACACCTATTGGATGCACAAGATTGGTTAAAAACCCTAATTGGACAAGAATAAGACTAGGGAGGACGAAAATGACCTAATTGTTCATTCAATGACACAAACACACTTATTGGATGCACAAGATTGGTTAGAAACCCTAATTGGACAAGATTAAGTGTAGGGAGGACGAATAAGACCAAAATGTTCATCCAATGACACAAAAAAACCTATTGGATGAACAAGATTGGTTAGAAACCCTAATTGGACAAGAATTAGCCTAGGGAGGACGAAAATGACCTAATTGTTCATCCAATGACACAAAAACACCTATTGGATGCACAAGATTGGTTAGAAACCCTAATTGGACAAGCATAAGCCTAGGGAGGATGAAAATGACCTAAATGTTTATCCGATGACACAAAAGCACCTATTGGATGCACAAGATTGGTTAAAAACCCTAATTGGACAAGATTAAGTGTAGGGAGGACGAAAATGACCTAAACATTCATCCAATGACACAAAAACACCTGTTGCATGCACAAGATTGGTTAAAAACCAAAATTGGACATGATTAAGTGTAGGGAGGACGAAAATGACTTAAATGTTCATCCAATGACACAAAACACCTATTGGATGCACAAGATTGGTTAAAAACCCTAATTGGACAAGAATTAGCCTAGGGAGGACGAAAATGACCTAATTGTTCATCCAATGACACAAAAACACCTATTGGATGCACAAGATTGGTTAGAAACCCTAATTTGACAAGCATAAGCCTAGGGAGGACGAAAATGACCTAAATGTTCATCCAATGACACAAAACACCTATTGGATGCACAAGATTGGTTAAAAACCCTAATTGGACAAGATTAAGTTTAGGGAGGACGAAAATGACCTAAATATTCATCCAATGACACAAAACACCTATTGGATGCACAAGATTGGTTAAAAACCCTAATTGGACAAGAATTAGCCTAGGGAGGACGAAAATGACCTAATTGTTCATCCAATGACACAAAAACACCTATAGGATGCACAAGATTGGTTAGAAACCCTAATTGGACAAGATTAATAGTAGAAGGCCGAAAAGGACCTAAATGTTCATCCAATGACACAAAAACACCTATTGGATGCACAAGATTGGTTAAAAACCCTAATTGGACAAGAATAAGACTAGGGAGGACGAAAATGACCTAATTGTTCATTCAATGACACAAACACACCTATTGGATGCACAAGATTGGTTAGAAACCCTAATTGGACAAGATTTAGTTTAGGGAGGACGAAAATGACCTAAATCTTAATCCAATGACACAAAACACCTATTGGATGCACAAGATTGGTTAAAAACCCTAATTGGACAAGAATTAGCCTAGGGAGGACGAAAATGACCTAAATGTTCATCCAATGACACAAAACACCTATTGGATGCACAAGATTGGTTAAAAACCCTAATTGGCCAGAATTACCCTAGGGAGGACGAAAATGACCTAATTGTTCATCCGATGACACAAACACACCAATTGGATGCACAAGATTGGTTAGAAACCCTAATTGAACAAGATTAATGTTACGGAGAACGAAAATGACCTAACTGTTCATCCAATGACACAAAACACCTAATGGATTCACAAGATTGGTTAAAAACCCTAATTGGACTACATTAAGTGTAGAGAGGACGAAAATGACCTAAATGTTCATCCAATGACACAAAACACCTATTGGATGCACAAGATTGGTTAAAAACCCTAATTGGACAAGAATTAGCCTAGGGAGGACGAAAATGACCTAAATGTTCATCCAATGACACAAAACACCTATTGGATGCACAAGATTGGTTAAAAACCGTAATTGGAGAAGAATTAGCCTAGGGAGGACGAATGACCTAATTGTTCATCCAATGACACAAACACAACTATTGGATGCACAAGATTGGTTAGAAACCCTAATTGGACAAGCATAAGCCTAGGGAGGATGAAAATGACCTAAATATTCATCCAATGACACAAAACACCTATTGGATGCACAAGATTCGTTAAAAACCCTAATTGGACAAGAATAAGTGTAGGGAGGACGAAAATGACCTAAATGTTCATCCAATGACACAAAACACCTATTGGATGCACAAGATTGGTTAAAAACCCTAATTGGACAAGAATTAGCCTAGGGAGGACGAAAATGACCTAAATGTTCATCCAATGACACAAAAATACCTATTGGATGCACAAGATTGGTTAGAAACCCTAATTGGACAAGATTAAGTTTAGGGAGGATGAACATGACCTAAATGTTCATCCAATGACACAAAACACCTATTGGATGCACAAGATTGGTTAGAAACCCTAATTGGACAAGATTAAGTTTAGGGGGGACGAATGACCTAAATGTTCATCCAATGACACAAATCACCTATTAAATGCACAAGATTGGTTAAAAAACCTAATTGGACAAGAATAAGCCTAGGGAGGACGAAAATGACCTACTTGTTCATCCAATGACACAAAACACCTATTGGATGCACAAGATTGGTTAGAAACCCTAATTGGACAAGAATTAGCCTAGGGAGGACAAAAATGACCTAATTGTTCATCCAATGACACAAAAACACCTATTGGATGCACAAGATTAGTTAGAAACCCTAATTGGACAAGCATAAGCCTAGGGAGGACGAAAATGACCTAATTGTTCATCCAATGACACAAAAACACCTATTGGATGCACAAGATTGGTTAGAAACCCTAATTGGACAAGATTAAGTTTAGGGAGGACGAAAATGACGTAAATGTTCATGCAATCACACAAAACACCTATTGGATGCAGAAGATTGGTTAAAAACCCTAATTGGACAAGATTAAGTTTAGGGAGGATGAAAATGACCTAATTGTTCATCCAATGACACAAAAACGCCTATTGGATGCACAAGATTGGTTAGAAACCCTAATTGGACAAGATTAAGTTTAGGGAGGACGAAAATGATCTAATTGTTCATCCAATGACACAAAAACACCTATTCGATGCCCAAGATTGGTCAGAAACCCTAATTGGACAAGATTAAGTTTAGGGAGAACGAAAATGAGATAAATGTTCATCCAATGACACAAAACACCTATTGGATGCACAAGATTGGTTAAAAACCCTAATTGGACAAGAATTAGCCTAGGGAGGACGAAAATGACCTAATTGTTCATCCAATGACACAAAAACACCTATTGGATGCACAAGATTGGTTAGAAACCCTAATTGGACAAGATTAAGTTTAGGGAGGACGAAAATGACGTAAATGTTCATGCAATGACACAAAACACCTATTGGATGCAGAAGATTGGTTAAAAACCCTAATTGGACAAGATTAAGTTTAGGGAGGATGAAAATGACGTAATTGTTCATCCAATGACACAAAAACACCTATTGGATGCACAAGATTGGTTAGAAACCCTAATTGGACAAGATTAAGTTTAGGGAGGACGAAAATGACCTAAATGTTCATCCAATGACACAAAACACCTATTGGATGCACAAGATTGGTTCAAAACCCTAATTGGACAAGAATTAGCCTAGGGAGGACGAAAATGACCTAATTGTTCATCCAATGACACAAAACACGTATTGGATGCACAAGATTGGTTAGAAATCCTAATTGGACAAGATTTAGTTTAGGGAGGACGAAAATGACCTAAATCCTAATCCAATGACACAAAACACCTATTGGATCCACAAGATTGGTTAAAAACCCTAATTGGACAAGAATTAGCCTAGGGAGGACATAAATGACCTAAATGTTCATCCAATGACACAAAACACCTATTGGATGCACAAGATTCGTTAAAAACCCTAATTGGACAAGAATAAGACCACGGAGGACGAAAATGACCTAATTGTTCATTCAATGACACAAACACACCTATTGGATGCACAAGATTGGTTAGAAACCCTAATTGGACAAGATTTAGTGTAGGGAGGACGAATAAGACCAAAATGTTCATCCAATGACACAAAAAAACCTATTGGATGCCCAAGATTGGTTAAAAACCCTAATTGGACAAGAATTAGCCTAGGGAGGACGAAAATGACCTAATTGTTCATCCAATGAGACAAAAACACCTATAGGACGCACAAGATTGGTTAGAAACCCTAATTGGACAAGATTAATAGTAGAAGGCCGAAAAGCACCTAAATGTTCATCCAATGACACAAAAACACCTATTGGATGCACAAGATTGGTTAAAAACCCTAATTGGACAAGAATAAGACTAGGGAGGACGAAAATGACCTAATTGTTCATTCAATGACACAAACACACCTATTGGATGCACAAGATTGGTTCAAAACCCTAATTGGACAAGAATTAGCCTAGGGAGGACGAAAATGACCTAATTGTTCATCCAATGACACAAAACACGTATTGGATGTACAAGATTGGTTAGAAATCCTAATTGGACAAGATTTAGTTTAGGGAGGACGAAAATGACCTAAATCTTAATCCAATGACACAAAACACCTATTGGATCCACAAGATTGGTTAAAAACCCTAATTGGACAAGATTAAGTGTAGGGAGGACGAAATTGACCAAAATGTTCATCCAATGACACAAAACACCTATTGGATGCACAAGATTGGTTAATAACCCTAATTGGACAAGATTAAGTGTAGGGAGGACGAAATTGACCAAAATGTTCATCCAATGACACAAAACACCTATTGGATGCACAAGATTGGATAAAAACCGTAATTGGACAAGAATTAGCCTAGGGAGGACGAAAATGACGTATTTGTTCATCCAATGACACAAAAACACCTATTTGGATGCACAAGATTGGTTAGAAACCCTAATTGGACAAGATTAAGTTTAGGGAGGACGAAAATGACTTAAATGTTCATCCAATGATACAAACACCTATTGGATGCACAAGATTGGTTACAAACCCTAATTGGAAAAGAATTAGCCTAGGGAGGACGATAATGACCTAATTCTTCATCCAATGACACAAAAACACCTATTTGGATGCACAACATTGGTTAAAACCCTAATTGGACAAGATTATGTTTAGGGAGGACGAAAATGACCTAAATGTTCATCCAATGACACAAAACACCTATTGGATGCACAAGATTGGTTAAAAACCCTAATTGGACAAGAATTAGCCTAGGGAGGAAGAAAATGACCTAATTTATCATCCAGTGAGACAAGACACCTATTGGATGCACAAGATTAGTTAAAAACCCTAATTGGACAAGAATTAGCCTAGGGAGGACGAAAATGACCTAAATATTCATCCAATGACACAAAAACACCTATTGGATACACAAGATTGGTTAAAAACCCTAATTGGACAGGATTAAGTGTAGGGAGGACGAAAATGACCGAAATGTTCATCCAATGACACAAAACACCTATTGGATGCACAAGATTGGTTAAAAACCCTAGTTGGACAAGAATTAGCCTAGGGAGGACGAAAATGATCTAATTATTCATCCAATGACACAAAAACACCTTTATGGATGCACAAGATTGGTTAGAAAACCTAATTGGACAAGATTAAGTTTTGGGTGGACGAAAATGACCTAACTGTTCATCCAATGACACAAAATACCTATTGGATGCACAAGATTAGTTAAAAACCCTAATTAGACAAGAATTAGCCTAGGGAGGACGAAAATGACCTAAATGTTCATCCAATGACACAAAACACCTATTGGATGCACAAGATTGGTTAAAAACCCTTATTGGACAAGAATTAGCTTAGGGAGGACGAAAATTACCTAATTGTTCATCCAATGACACAAAACACCTATTGGATGCACAAGATTGGTTCAAAACCCTAATTGGACAAGAATTAGCCTAGGGAGGACGAAAATGACCTAATTGTTCATCCAATGACACAAAACACGTATTGGATGCACAAGATTGGTTAGAAACCCTAATTGGACAAGATTTAGTTTAGGGAGGACGAAAATGACCTAAATCTTAATCCAATGACACAAAACACCTATTGGATGTACAAGATTGGTTAAAAACCCTAATTGGACAAGAATTAGCCTAGGGAGGACGAAAATGACCTAATTGTTCATCCAATGACACAAAAACACCTATAGGATGCACAAGATTGGTTAGAAACCCTAATTGGACAAGATTAATAGTAGAAGGCCGAAAAGGACCTAAATGTTCATCCAATGACACAAAAACACCTATTGGATGCACAAGATTGGTTAAAAACCCTAATTGGACAAGAATAAGACTAGGGAGGACGAAAATGACCTAATTGTTCATTCAATGACACAAACACACCTATTGGATGCACAAGATTGGTTAGAAACCCTAATTGGACAAGATTTAGTTTAGGGAGGACGAAAATGACCTAAATCTTAATCCAATGACACAAAACACCTATTGGATGCACAAGATTGGTTAAAAACCCTAATTGGACAAGAATTAGCCAAGGGAGGACGAAAATGACCTAAATGTTCATCCAATGACACAAAACACCTATTGGATGCACAAGATTGGTTAAAAACCCTTATTGGACAAGAATTAGCTTAGGGAGGACGAAAATTACCTAATTGTTCATCCAATGACACAAAACACGTATTGGATGCACAAGATTGGTTAGAAATCCTAATTGGACAAGATTTAGTTTAGGGAGGACGAAAATGACCAAAATGTTCATCCAATGACACAAAACACCTATTGGATGCACAAGATTGGTTAATAACCCAAATTGGACAAGATTAAGTGTAGGGAGGACGAAATTGACCAAAATGTTCATCCAATGACACAAAACACCTATTGGATGCACAAGATTGGATAAAAACCGTAATTGGACAAGAATTAGCCTAGGGAGGACGAAAATGACGTATTTGTTCATCCAATGACACAAAAACACCTATTTGGATGCATAAGATTGGTTAGAAACCCTAATTGGACAAGATTAAGTTTAGGGAGGACGAAAATGACCTAAATGTTCATCCAATGACACAAAACACATATTGGATGCACAAGATTGGTTCAAAACCCCAATTGGACAAGAATTAGCCTAGGGTGGACGAAAATGACCTAATTCTTCATCCAATGACACAAAAACACCTATTTGGATGCACAAGATTGGTTAGAAACCCTAATTGGACAAGATTAGGTTTAGGGAGGACGAAAATGACCTAAATGTTCATCCAATGACACAAAACACCTATTGGATGCACAAGATTCGTTAAAAACCCTAATTGGACAAGAATAAGACTACGGAGGACGAAAATGACCTAATTGTTCATTCAATGACACAAACACACCTATTGGATGCACAAGATTGGTTAGAAACCCTAATTGGACAAGATTAAGTGTAGGGAGGACGAATAAGACCAAAATGTTCATCCAATGACACAAAAAAACCTATTGGATGCACAAGATTGGTTAAAAACCCTAATTGGACAAGAATTAGCCTAGGGAGGACCAAAATGACCTATATGTTCATCCAATGAGACAAAAACACCTATAGGATGCACAAGATTGGTTAAAAACCCTAATTGGACAAGATTAATAGTAGAAGCCCGAAAAGCACCTAAATGTTCATCCAATGACACAAAAACACCTATTGGATGCACAAGATTGGTTAAAAACCCTAATTGGACAAGAATAAGACTAGGGAGGACGAAAATGACCTAATTGTTCATTCAATGACACAAACACACCTATTGGATGCACAAGATTGGTTAGATACCCTAATTGGACAAGATTAAGTGTAGGGAGGACGAATAAGACCAAAATGTTCATCCAATGACACAAAAAAACCTATTGGATGCACAAGATTGGTTAAAAACCCTAATTGGACAAGAATTAGCCTAGGGAGGACCAAAATGACCTATATGTTCATCCAATGAGACAAAAACACCTATAGGATGCACAAGATTGGTTAGAAACCCTAATTGGACAAGATTAATAGTAGAAGGCCGAAAAGCACCTAAATGTTCATCCAATGACACAAAAACACCTATTGGATGCACAAGATTGGTTAAAAACCCTAATTGGACAAGAATAAGACTAGGGAGGACGAAAATGACCTAATTGTTCATTCAATGACACAAACACACCTATTGGATGCACAAGATTGGTTAGAAACCCTAATTGGACAAGATTTAGTGTAGGGAGGACGAATAAGACCAAAATGTTCATCCAATGACACAAAAAAACCTATTGGATGCCCAAGATTGGTTAAAAACCCTAATTGGACAAGAATTAGCCTAGGGAGGACGAAAATGACCTAATTGTTCATCCAATGAGACAAAAACACCTATAGGATGCACAAGATTGGTTAGAAACCCTAATTGCACAAGATTAATAGTAGAAGGCCGAAAAGCACCTAAATGTTCATCCAATGACACAAAAACACCTATTGGATGCACAAGATTGGTTAAAAACCCTAATTGGACAAGAATAAGACTAGGGAGGACGAAAATGACCTAATTGTTCATTCAATGACACAAACACACCTATTGGATGCACAAGATTGGTTCAAAACCCTAATTGGACAAGAATTAGCCTAGGGAGGACGAAAATGACCTAATTGTTCATCCAATGACACAAAACACGTATTGGATGTACAAGATTGGTTAGAAATCCTAATTGGACAAGATTTAGTTTAGGGAGGACGAAAATGACCTAAATCTTAATCCAATGACACAAAACACCTATTGGATCCACAAGATTGGTTAAAAACCCTAATTGGACAAGATTAAGTGTAGGGAGGACGAAATTGACCAAAATGTTCATCCAATGACACAAAACACCTATTGGATGCACAAGATTGGTTAATAACCCTAATTGGACAAGATTAAGTGTAGGGAGGACGAAATTGACCAAAATGTTCATCTAATGACACAAAACACCTATTGGATGCACAAGATTGGATAAAAACCGTAATTGGACAAGAATTAGCCTAGGGAGGACGAAAATGACGTATTTGTTCATCCAATGACACAAAAACACCTATTTGGATGCACAAGATTGGTTAGAAACCCTAATTGGACAAGATTAAGTTTAGGGAGGACGAAAATGACCTAAATGTTCATCCAATGATACAAAACACCTATTGGATGCACAAGATTGGTTACAAACCCTAATTGGAAAAGAATTAGCCTAGGGAGGACGATAATGACCTAATTCTTCATCCAATGACACAAAAACACCTATTTGGATGCACAACATTGGTTAAAACCCTAATTGGACAAGATTATGTTTAGGGAGGACGAAAATGACCTAAATGTTCATCCAATGACACAAAACACCTATTGGATGCACAAGATTGGTTAAAAACCCTAATTGGACAAGAATTAGCCTAGGGAGGACGAAAATGACCTAATTGTTCATCCAATGACACAAAAACACCAATTGGATGCACAAGATTGGTTAGAAACCCTAATTGAACAAGATTAAGTGTAGGGAGGACGAAAATGACCTAAATGTTCATCCAAAGACACAAAACACCTATTGGAGGCACAAGATTGGTTAAAAACCCTAATTGAACAAGAATTATCATAGGGAGGACGAAAATGACCTAATTGTTCATCCAATGACACAAAAACACCAATTGGATGCACAAGATTGGTTAGAAACCCTAATTGGACAAGATAAAGTGTAGGGAGGACGAAAATGACCTAAGTATTCATCCAATGACACAAAACACCTATTGGATGCACAAGATTGGTTAAAAACCCTAATTGGACAAGAATTAGCCTAGGGAGGACGAAAATGACCTAAATGTTCATCCAATGACACAAAACACCTATTGGATGCACAAGATTGGTTAAAAACCCTAATTGGACAAGAATTAGCCTAGGGAGGATGAAAATGACCTAATTGTTCATCCAATGACACAAAACACCTATTGGATGCACAAGATTGGTTAAAAACCCTAATTGGACAAGAATTAGCCTAGGGAGGACGAAAATGACCTAATTGTTCATCCAATGACACAAAACACGTATTGGATGCACAAGATTGGTTAGAAACCCTAATTGGACAAGATTTAGTTTAGGGAGGACGAAAATGACCTAAATCTTAATCCAATGACACAAAACACCTATTGGATGCACAAGATTGGTTAAAAACCCTAATTGGACAAGAATTAGCCTAGGGAGGACGAAAATGACCTAAATGTTCATCCAATGACACAAAACACCTATTGGATGCACAAGATTGGTTAGAAACCCTAATTGGACAAGATTAAGTTTAGGGAGGACGAAAATGACCTAAATGTTCATCCAATGACACAAAACACCTATTGGATGCACAAGATTGGTTCAAAACCCTAATTGGACAAGAATTAGCCTAGGGAGGACGAAAATGACCTAATTGTTCATCCAATGACACAAAACACGTATTGGATGCACAAGATTGGTTAGAAATCCTAATTGGACAAGATTTAGTTTAGGGAGGACGAAAATGACCTAAATCTTAATCCAATGACACAAAACACCTATTGGATGCACAGGATTGGTTAAAAACCCTAATTGGACAAGAATTAGCCTAGGGAGGACGAAAATGACCTAAATGTTCATCCAATGACACAAAACACCTATTGGATGCACAAGATTCGTTAAAAACCCTAATTGGACAAGAATAAGACTACGGAGGACGAAAATGACCTAATTGTTCATTCAATGACACAAACACACCTATTGGATGCACAAGATTGGTTAGAAACCCTAATTGGACAAGATTTAGTGTAGGGAGGACGAATAAGACCAAAATGTTCATCCAATGACACAAAAAAACCTATTGGATGCCCAAGATTGGTTAAAAACCCTAATTGGACAAGAATTAGCCTAGGGAGGACGAAAATGACCTAATTGTTCATCCAATGAGACAAAAACACCTATAGGATGCACAAGATTGGTTAGAAACCCTAATTGGACAAGATTAATAGAAGAAGGCCGAAAAGCACCTAAATGTTCATCCAATGACACAAAAACACCTATTGGATGCACAAGATTGGTTAAAAACCCTAATTGGACAAGAATAAGACTAGGGAGGACGAAAATGACCTAATTGTTCATTCAATGACACAAACACACCTATTGGATGCACAAGATTGGTTCAAAACCCTAATTGGACAAGAATTAGCCTAGGGAGGACGAAAATGACCTAATTGTTCATCCAATGACACAAAACACGTATTGGATGTACAAGATTGGTTAGAAATCCTAATTGGACAAGATTTAGTTTAGGGAGGACGAAAATGACCTAAATCTTAATCCAATGACACAAAACACCTATTGGATCCACAAGATTGGTTAAAAACCCTAATTGGACAAGATTAAGTGTAGGGAGGACGAAATTGACCAAAATGTTCATCCAATGACACAAAACACCTATTGGATGCACAAGATTGGTTAATAACCCTAATTGGACAAGATTAAGTGTAGGGAGGACGAAATTGACCAAAATGTTCATCCAATGACACAAAACACCTATTGGATGCACAAGATTGGATAAAAACCGTAATTGGACAAGAATTAGCCTAGGGAGGACGAAAATGACGTATTTGTTCATCCAATGACACAAAAACACCTATTTGGATGCACAAGATAGGTTAGAAACCCTGATTGGACAAGATTAAGTTTAGGGAGGACGAAAATGACCTAAATGTTCATCCAATGATACAAACACCTATTGGATGCACAAGATTGGTTACAAACCCTAATTGGAAAAGAATTAGCCTAGGGAGGACGATAATGACCTAATTCTTCATCCAATGACACAAAAACACCTATTTGGATGCACAACATTGGTTAAAACCCTAATTGGACAAGATTATGTTTAGGGAGGACGAAAATGACCTAAATGTTCATCCAATGACACAAAACACCTATTGGATGCACAAGATTGGTTAAAAACCCTAATTGGACAAGAATTAGCCTAGGGAGGAAGAAAATGACCTAATTTATCATCCAGTGAGAC
>JBBPBS010000330.1:303672-325950 GCA_037974835.1 Cicer judaicum
AAAATGACCTAAATGTTCATCCAATGACACAAAACACCTATTGGATGCACAAGATTGGTTAAAAACCCTAATTGGACAAGAATTAGCCTAGGGAGGAAGAAAATGACCTAATTTATCATCCAGTGAGACAAGACACCTATTGGATGCACAAGATTAGTTAAAAACCCTAATTGGACAAGAATTAGCCTAGGGAGGACGAAAATGACCTAAATATTCATCCAATGACACAAAAACACCTATTGGATACACAAGATTGGTTAAAAACCCTAATTGGACAAGATTAAGTGTAGGGAGGACGAAAATGATCGAAATGTTCATCCAATGACACAAAAACACCTATTGGATACACAAGATTGGTTAAAAACCCTAATTGGACAAGATTAAGTGTAGGGAGGACGAAATTGACCAAAATGTTCATCCAATGACACAAAACACCTATTGGATGCACAAGATTGGTTAATAACCCTAATTGGACAAGATTAAGTGTAGGGAGGACGAAATTGACCAAAATGTTCATCCAATGACACAAAACACCTATTGGATGCACAAGATTGGTTAATAACCCTAATTGGACAAGATTAAGTGTAGGGAGGACGAAATTGACCAAAATGTTCATCCAATGACACAAAACACCTATTGGATGCACAAGATTGGATAAAAACCGTAATTGGACAAGAATTAGCCTAGGGAGGACGAAAATGACGTATTTGTTCATCCAATGACACAAAAACACCTATTTGGATGCACAAGATTGGTTAGAAACCCTAATTGGACAAGATTAAGTTTAGGGAGGACGAAAATGACCTAAATGTTCATCCAATGATACAAACACCTATTGGATGCACAAGATTGGTTACAAACCCTAATTGGAAAAGAATTAGCCTAGGGAGGACGATAATGACCTAATTCTTCATCCAATGACAGAAAAACACCTATTTGGATGCACAACATTGGTTAAAACCCTAATTGGACAAGATTATGTTTAGGGAGGACGAAAATGACCTAAATGTTCATTTAATGACACAAAACACCTATTGGATGCACAAGATTGGTTAAAAACCCTAATTGGACAAGAATTAGCCTAGGGAGGAAGAAAATGACCTAATTTATCATCCAGTGAGACAAGACACCTATTGGATGCACAAGATTAGTTAAAAACCCTAATTGGACAAGAATTAGCCTAGGGAGGACGAAAATGACCTAAATATTCATCCAATGATACAAAAACACCTATTGGATACACAAGATTGGTTAAAAACCCTAATTGGACAGGATTAAGTGTAGGGAGGACGAAAATGACCGAAATGTTCATCCAATGACACAAAACACCTATTGGATGCACAAGATTGGTTAAAAACCCTAGTTGGACAAGAATTAGCCTAGGGAGGACGAAAATGATCTAATTATTCATCCAATGACACAAAAACACCTTTATGGATGCACAAGATTGGTTAGAAAACCTAATTGGACAAGATTAAATTTTGGGTGGACGAAAATGACCTAAATGTTCATCCAATGACACAAAATACCTATTGGATGCACAAGATTAGTTAAAAACCCTAATTAGACAAGAATTAGCCTAGGGAGGGCGAAAATGACCTAATTGTTCATCCAATGACACAAAAAACATATTGGATGCACAAGATTGGTTAGAAATCCTAATTGGACAAGATTTAGTTTAGGGAGGACGAAAATGACCTAAATGTTCATCCATTGAGACAAAACACCTATTGGATGCACAAGATTGGTTAAAAACCCTAATTGGACAAGATTAAGTTTAGGGAGGACGAAATTGACCACAATGTTCATCCAATGACACAAAACACCTATTAGATGCACAAGATTGGATAATAACCATAATTGGACAAGAATTAGCCTAGGGAGGACGAAAATGACCTAATTGTTCATCCAATGAGACAAGACACCTATTGGATGCACAAGATTGGTTAAAAATCCTATTTGGACAAGAATTAGCCTAGGGAGGACGAAAATGACCTAAATATTCATCCAATGACACTAAAACACCTATTGGATACACAAGATTGGTTAAAAACCGTAATTGGACAAGATTAAGTGTAGAGAGGACGAAATTGACCTAAGTACTCATCCCATGATACAAAACACCTATTGGATGCACAAGATTGGTTACAAACCCTAATTGGAAAAGAATTAGCCTAGGGAGGACGATAATGACCTAATTGTTCATCCTATGACGCAAAAACACCTATTTGGATGCACAACATTGGTTAGAAACCCTAATTGGACAAGATTAAGTTTAGGGAGGACGAAAATGACCTAAATGTTCATCCAATGACACAAAACACCTATTGGATGCACAAGATTGGTTAAAAACCCTAATTGGACAAGAATTTGCATAGGGAGGACGAAAAGGACCTAATTGTTCATCCAATGACACAAAAACACCTATTGGATGCACAAGATAGGTTAGAAACCCTAATTGGACAAGATTAAGTTTAGGGAGGACGAAAATGACCTAAATGTTCATCCAATGACACAAAATACCTATTGGATGCACAAGATTGGTTAAAAACCCTAATTGGACAAGAATTAGCATAGGGAGGACGAAAATGACCTAATTGTTCATCCAATGACACAAAAAACATATTGGATGCACAAGATTGGTTAGAAATCCTAATTGGACAAGATTTAGTTTAGGGAGGACGGAAATGACCTAAATGTTCATCCAATGACACAAAACACCTATTGGATGCACAAGATTGGTTAAAAACCGTAATTGGACAAGATTAAGTGTAGGGAGGACGAAATTGACCACAATGTTCATCCAATGACACAAAACACCTATTGGATGCACAAGATTGGATAAAAACCGTAATTGGACAAGAATTAGCCTAGGGAGGACAAAAATGACCTAATAGTTCATCCAATGAGATAAGACACCTATTGGATGCACAAGATTGGTTAAAAACCCTAATTGGACAAGAATTAGCCTAGGGAGGACGAAAATGACCTAAATATTCATCCAATGACACTAAAACACCTATTGGATACACAAGATTGGTTAAAAACCGTAATTGAACAAGATTAAGTGTAGAGAGGACGAAATTGACCAAAATGTTCATCCAATGATACGAAACACCTATTGGATGCACAAGATTGGTTACAAACCCTAATTCGAAAAGAATTAGCCTACGGAGGACGATAATGACCTAATTGTTCATCCAATGACACAAAAACACCTATTTGGATGCACAACATTGGTTTGAAACCCTAATTGGACAAGAATTAGCCTAGGGAGGACGAAAATGACCTAAATGTTCATCCAATGACACAAAACACCTATTGGATGCACCAGATTGGTTAAAAACCCTAGTTGGACAAGAATAAGCATAGGGAGGACGAAAATGACCTAATTGTTCATCCAATGACACAAAAACACCTAATTGGATGCACAAGATAGGTTAGAAACCCTAATTGGACAAGATTAAGTTTAGGGAGGACGAAAATGACCTAAATGTTCATCCAATGACACAAAATACCTATTGGATGCACAAGATTGGTTAAAAACCCTAATTGGACAAGAATTAGCATAGGGAGGACGAAAATGACCTAATTGTTCATCCAATGACACAAAAAACATATTGGATGCACAAGATTGGTTAGAAATCCTAATTGGACAAGATTTAGTTTAGGGAGGACGAAAATGACCTAAATGTTCATCCAATGACACAAAACACCTATTGGATGCACAAGATTGGTTAAAAACCCTAATTGGACAAGATTAAGTTTAGGGAGGACGAAATTGACCACAATGTTCATCCAATGACACAAAACACCTATTAGATGCACAAGATTGGATAATAACCATAATTGGACAAGAATTAGCCTAGGGAGGACGAAAATGACCTAATTGTTCATCCAATGAGACAAGACACCTATTGGATGCACAAGATTGGTTAAAAATCCTATTTGGACAAGAATTAGCCTAGGGAGGACGAAAATGACCTAAATATTCATCCAATGACACTAAAACACCTATTGGATACACAAGATTGGTTAAAAACCGTAATTGGACAAGATTAAGTGTAGAGAGGACGAAAATGACCTAAATGTTCATCCAATGATACAAAACACCTATTGGATGCACAAGATTGGTTACAAACCCTAATTGGAAAAGAATTAGCCTAGGGAGGACGATAATGACCTAATTGTTCATCCAATGACGCAAAAACACCTTTATGGATGCTCAAGATTGGTTAGAAAACCTAATTGGACAAGATTAAGTTTTGGGTGGACGAAAATGACCTAAATGTTCATCCAATGACACAAAATACCTATTGGATGCACAAGATTAGTTAAAAACCCATATTAGACAAGAATTAGCCTAGGGAGGGCGAAAATGACCTAATTGTTCATCCAATGACACAAAACACCTATTGGATGCACAAGATTGGTTAAAAACCCTAATTGGACAAGATTAAGTTTAGGGAGGACGAAATTGACCACAATGTTCATCCAATGACACAAAACACCTTTTAGATGCACAAGATTGGATAATAACCATAATTGGACAAGAATTAGCCTAGGGAGGACGAAAATGACCTAATTGTTCATCCAATGAGACAAGACACCTATTGGATGCACAAGATTGGTTAAAAATCCTAATTGGACAAGAATTAGCCTAGGGAGGACGAAAATGACCTAAATATTCATCCAATGACACAAAAACACCTATTGGATACACAAGATTGGTTAAAAACCCTAATTGGACAGGATTAAGTGTAGGGAGGACGAAAATGACCGAAATGTTCATCCAATGACACAAAACACCTATTGGATGCACAAGATTGGTTAAAAACCCTAGTTGGACAAGAATTAGCCTAGGGAGGACGAAAATGATCTAATTATTCATCCAATGACACAAAAACACCTTTATGGATGCACAAGATTGGTTAGAAAACCTAATTGGACAAGATTAAGTTTTGGGTGGACGAAAATGACCTAACTGTTCATCCAATGACACAAAATACCTATTGGATGCACAAGATTAGTTAAAAACCCTAATTAGACAAGAATTAGCCTAGGGAGGACGAAAATGACCTAAATGTTCATCCAATGACACAAAACACCTATTGGATGCACAAGATTGGTTAAAAACCCTTATTGGACAAGAATTAGCTTAGGGAGGACGAAAATTACCTAATTGTTCATCCAATGACACAAAACACGTATTGGATGCACAAGATTGGTTAGAAATCCTAATTGGACAAGATTTAGTTTAGGGAGGACGAAAATGACCAAAATGTTCATCCAATGACACAAAACACCTATTGGATGCACAAGATTGGTTAATAACCCAAATTGGACAAGATTAAGTGTAGGGAGGACGAAATTGACCAAAATGTTCATCCAATGACACAAAACACCTATTGGATGCACAAGATTGGATAAAAACCGTAATTGGACAAGAATTAGCCTAGGGAGGACGAAAATGACGTATTTGTTCATCCAATGACACAAAAACACCTATTTGGATGCATAAGATTGGTTAGAAACCCTAATTGGACAAGATTAAGTTTAGGGAGGACGAAAATGACCTAAATGTTCATCCAATGACACAAAACACATATTGGATGCACAAGATTAGTTCAAAACCCCAATTGGACAAGAATTAGCCTAGGGTGGACGAAAATGACCTAATTCTTCATCCAATGACACAAAAACACCTATTTGGATGCACAAGATTGGTTAGAAACCCTAATTGGACAAGATTAGGTTTAGGGAGGACGAAAATGACCTAAATGTTCATCCAATGACACAAAACACCTATTGGATGCACAAGATTCGTTAAAAACCCTAATTGGACAAGAATAAGACTACGGAGGACGAAAATGACCTAATTGTTCATTCAATGACACAAACACACCTATTGGATGCACAAGATTGGTTAGAAACCCTAATTGGACAAGATTAAGTGTAGGGAGGACGAATAAGACCAAAATGTTCATCCAATGACACAAAAAAACCTATTGGATGCACAAGATTGGTTAAAAACCCTAATTGGACAAGAATTAGCCTAGGGAGGACCAAAATGACCTATATGTTCATCCAATGAGACAAAAACACCTATAGGATGCACAAGATTGGTTAAAAACCCTAATTGGACAAGATTAATAGTAGAAGCCCGAAAAGCACCTAAATGTTCATCCAATGACACAAAAACACCTATTGGATGCACAAGATTGGTTAAAAACCCTAATTGGACAAGAATAAGACTAGGGAGGACGAAAATGACCTAATTGTTCATTCAATGACACAAACACACCTATTGGATGCACAAGATTGGTTAGAAACCCTAATTGGACAAGATTAAGTGTAGGGAGGACGAATAAGACCAAAATTTTCATCCAATGACACAAAAAAACCTATTGGATGCACAAGATTGGTTAGAAACCCTAATTGGATAAGATTAAGTTTAGGGAGGACGAAAATGACCTAAATGTTCATCCAATTACACAAAACACCTATTGGATGCACAAGATTGGTTAAAAACCCTAATTGGACAAGAATTAGCCTAGGGAGGACGAAAATGACTTAATTGTTCATCCAAGGAGACAAGACACCTATTGGATGCAAAAGATTGGTTAAAAACCCTAATTGGACAAGAATTAGCCTAGGGAGGACGAAAAAGACCTAAATGTTCATGCAATGACACAAAACACCTATTGGATGCACAAGATTGGTTACAAACCCTAATTGGACAAGATTAAGTGTAGGGAGGACGAAATTGACCACAATGTTCATCCAATGACACAAAACACCTATTGGATGCACAAGATTGGATAAAAACCGTAATTGGACAAGAATTAGCCTAGGGAGGACAAAAATGACCTAATAGTTCATCCAATGAGATAAGACACCTATTGGATGCACAAGATTGGTTAAAAACCCTAATTGGACAAGAATTAGCCTAGGGAGGACGAAAATGACCTAAATATTCATCCAATGACACAAAAACACCTATTGGATACACAAGATTGGTTAAAAACCGTAATTGGACAAGATTAAGTGTAGGGAGGACGAAAATGACCTAAATGTTCATCCAATGATACAAAACACCTATTGGATGCACAAGATTGGTTACAAACCCTAATTGGAAAAGAATTAGCCTAGGGAGGACGATAATGACCTAATTGTTCATCCAATGACGCAAAAACACCTATTTGGATGCACAACATTGGTTAGAAACCCTAATTGGACAAGATTAAGTTTAGGGAGGACGAAAATGACCTAAATGTTCATCCAATGACACAAAACACCTATTGGATGCACAAGATTGGTTAAAAACCCTAATTGGACAAGAATTAGCATAGGGAGGACGAAAATGACCTAATTGTTCATCCAATGACACAAAAACACCTATTGGATGCACAAGATTGGTTAGAAACCCTAATTGGACAAGATTAAGTTTAGGGAGGACGAAAATGACCTAAATGTTTATCCAATGACACAAAATACCTATTGGATGCACAAGATTGGTTAAAAACCCTGATTGGACAAGAATTAGCCTAGGGAGGACGAAAATGACCTAAATATTCATCCAATGACACAAAAACACCTATTGGATACACAAGATTGGTTAAAAACCCTAATTGGACAAGATTAAGTGTAGGGAGGACGAAAATGATCGAAATGTTCATCCAATGACACAAAAACACCTATTGGATACACAAGATTGGTTAAAAACCCTAATTGGACAAGATTAAGTGTAGGGAGGACGAAATTGACCAAAATGTTCATCCAATGACACAAAACACCTATTGGATGCACAAGATTGGTTAATAACCCTAATTGGACAAGATTAAGTGTAGGGAGGACGAAATTGACCAAAATGTTCATCCAATGACACAAAACACCTATTGGATGCACAAGATTGGATAAAAACCGTAATTGGACAAGAATTAGCCTAGGGAGGACGAAAATGACGTATTTGTTCATCCAATGACACAAAAACACCTATTTGGATGCACAAGATTGGTTTGAAACCCTAATTGGACAAGATTAAGTTTAGGGAGGACGAAAATGACCTAAATGTTCATCCAATGATACAAAACACCTATTGGATGCACAAGATTGGTTACAAACCCTAATTGGAAAAGAATTAGCCTAGGGAGGACGATAATGACCTAATTCTTCATCCAATGACGCAAAAACACCTATTTGGATGCACAACATTGGTTAGAAACCCTAATTGGACAAGATTAAGTTTAGGGAGGACGAAAATGACCTAAATGTTCATCCAATGACACAAAACACCTATTGGATGCACAAGATTGGTTAAAAACCCTAATTGGACAAGAATTAGCATAGGGAGGACGAAAATGACCTAATTGTTCATCCAATGACCCAAACACACCTATTGGATGCACAAGATTGGTTAGAAACCCTAATTGGACAAGATTAAGTTTAGGGAGGACGAAAATGACCTAAATGTTCATCCAATGACACAAAATACCTATTGGATGCACAAGATTGGTTAAAAACCCTAATTGGACAAGAATTAGCCTAGGGAGGACGAAAATGACCTAAATATTCATCCAATGACACAAAAACACCTATTGGATACACAAGATTGGTTAAAAACCCTAATTGGACAAGATTAAGTGTAGGGAGGACGAAAATGACCTAAATGTTCATCCAATGATACAAAACACCTATTGGATGCACAAGATTGGTTACAAACCCTAATTGGAAAAGAATTAGCCTAGGGAGGACGATAATGACCTAATTCTTCATCCAATGACACAAAAACACCTATTTGGATGCACAACATTGGTTAAAACCCTAATTGGACAAGATTATGTTTAGGGAGGACGAAAATGACCTAAATGTTCATCCAATGACACAAAACACCTATTGGATGCACAAGATTGGATAAAAACCGTAATTGGACAAGAATTAGCCTAGGGAGGACGAAAATGACGTATTTGTTCATCCAATGACACAAAAACACCTATTTGGATGCACAAGATTGGTTAGAAACCCTAATTGGACAAGATTAAGTTTAGGGAGGACGAAAATGACCTAAATGTTCATCCAATGACACAAAACACCTATTGGATGCACAAGATTGGTTAAAAACCCTAATTGGACAAGAATTAGCATAGGGAGGACGAAAATGACCTAATTGTTCATCCAATGACACAAAAAACATATTGGATGCACAAGATTGGTTAGAAATCCTAATTGGACAAGATTTAGTTTAGGGAGGACGAAAATGACCTAAATGTTCATCCAATGACACAAAATACCTATTGGATGCACAAGATTGGTTAAAAACCCTAATTGGACAAGAATTAGCATAGGGAGGACGAAAATGACCTAATTGTTCATCCAATGACACAAAAAACATATTGGATGCACAAGATTGGTTAGAAATCCTAATTGGACAAGATTTAGTTTAGGGAGGACGAAAATGACCTAAATGTTCATCCAATGACACAAAACACCTATTGGATGCACAAGATTGGTTAAAAACCCTAATTGGACAAGATTAAGTTTAGGGAGGACGAAATTGACCACAATGTTCATCCAATGACACAAAACACCTATTAGATGCACAAGATTGGATAATAACCATAATTGGACAAGAATTAGCCTAGGGAGGACGAAAATGACCTAATTGTTCATCCAATGAGACAAGACACCTATTGGATGCACAAGATTGGTTAAAAATCCTATTTGGACAAGAATTAGCCTAGGGAGGACGAAAATGACCTAAATATTCATCCAATGACACTAAAACACCTATTGGATACACAAGATTGGTTAAAAACCGTAATTGGACAAGATTAAGTGTAGAGAGGACGAAAATGACCTAAATGTTCATCCAATGATACAAAACACCTATTGGATGCACAAGATTGGTTACAAACCCTAATTGGAAAAGAATTAGCCTAGGGAGGACGATAATGACCTAATTGTTCATCCAATGACGCAAAAACACCTATTTGGATGCACAACATTGGTTAGAAACCCTAATTGGACAAGATTAAGTTTAGGGAGGACGAAAATGACCTAAATGTTCATCCAATGACACAAAACACCTATTGGATGCACATGATTGGTTAAAAACCCTAGTTGGACAAGAATTAGCCTAGGGAGGACGAAAATGACCTAAATATTCATCCAATGACACTAAAACACCTATTGGATACACAAGATTGGTTAAAAACCGTAATTGGACAAGATTAAGTGTAGGGAGGACGAAAATGACCTAAATGTTCATCCAATGATACAAAACACCTATTGGATGCACAAGATTGGTTACAAACCCTAATTGGAAAAGAATTAGCCTAGGGAGGACGATAATGACCTAATTGTTCATCCAATGACGCAAAAACACCTATTTGGATGCACAACATTGGTTAGAAACCCTAATTGGACAAGATTAAGTTTAGGGAGGACGAAAATGACCTAAATGTTCATCCAATGACACAAAACACCTATTGGATGCACAAGATTGGTTAAAAACCCTAATTGGACAAGAATTAGCATAGGGAGGACGAAAATGACCTAATTGTTCATCCAATGACACAAAAACACCTATTGGATGCACAAGATTGGTTAGAAACCCTAATTGGACAAGATTAAGTTTAGGGAGGACGAAAATGACCTAAATGTTTATCCAATGACACAAAATACCTATTGGATGCACAAGATTGGTTAAAAACCCTGATTGGACAAGAATTAGCCTAGGGAGGACGAAAATGACCTAAATATTCATCCAATGACACAAAAACACCTATTGGATACACAAGATTGGTTAAAAACCCTAATTGGACAAGATTAAGTGTAGGGAGGACGAAAATGATCGAAATGTTCATCCAATGACACAAAAACACCTATTGGATACACAAGATTGGTTAAAAACCCTAATTGGACAAGATTAAGTGTAGGGAGGACGAAATTGACCAAAATGTTCATCCAATGACACAAAACACCTATTGGATGCACAAGATTGGTTAATAACCCTAATTGGACAAGATTAAGTGTAGGGAGGACGAAATTGACCAAAATGTTCATCCAATGACACAAAACACCTATTGGATGCACAAGATTGGATAAAAACCGTAATTGGACAAGAATTAGCCTAGGGAGGACGAAAATGACGTATTTGTTCATCCAATGACACAAAAACACCTATTTGGATGCACAAGATTGGTTTGAAACCCTAATTGGACAAGATTAAGTTTAGGGAGGACGAAAATGACCTAAATGTTCATCCAATGATACAAAACACCTATTGGATGCACAAGATTGGTTACAAACCCTAATTGGAAAAGAATTAGCCTAGGGAGGACGATAATGACCTAATTCTTCATCCAATGACGCAAAAACACCTATTTGGATGCACAACATTGGTTAGAAACCCTAATTGGACAAGATTAAGTTTAGGGAGGACGAAAATGACCTAAATGTTCATCCAATGACACAAAACACCTATTGGATGCACAAGATTGGTTAAAAACCCTAATTGGACAAGAATTAGCATAGGGAGGACGAAAATGACCTAATTGTTCATCCAATGACACAAAAACACCTATTGGATGCACAAGATTGGTTAGAAACCCTAATTGGACAAGATTAAGTTTAGGGAGGACGAAAATGACGTAAATGTTCATCCAATGACACAAAACACCCATTGGATGCACAAGATTGGTTAAAAACCCTAATTGGACAAGATTAAGTGTAGGGAGGACGAAAATGACCTAAATGTTCATCCAATGACACAAAACACCTATTGGATGCACAAGATTGGTTAAAAACCCTAATTGGACAAGAATTAGCCTAGGGAGGACCAAAATGACCTAATTGTTCATCCAATGACACAAAACACCTATTGGATGCACAAGATTGGTTAAAAACCCTAATTGGACAAGAATTAGCCTAGGGAGGACGAAAATGACCTAATTGTTCATCCAATGACACAAAACACGTATTGGATGCACAAGATTGGTTAGAAACCCTAATTGGACAAGATTTAGTTTAGGGAGGACGAAAATGACCTAAATCTTAATCCAATGACACAAAACACCTATTGGATGCACAAGATTGGTTAAAAACCCTAATTGGACAAGAATTAGCCTAGGGAGGACGAAAATGACCTAATTGTTCATCCAATGACACAAAAACACCTATAGGATGCACAAGATTGGTTAGAAACCCTAATTGGACAAGATTAATAGTAGAAGGCCGAAAAGGACCTAAATGTTCATCCAATGACACAAAAACACCTATTGGATGCACAAGATTGGTTAAAAACCCTAATTGGACAAGAATAAGACTAGGGAGGACGAAAATGACCTAATTGTTCATTCAATGACACAAACACACCTATTGGATGCACAAGATTGGTTAGAAACCCTAATTGGACAAGATTAAGTGTAGGGAGGACGAATAAGACCAAAATGTTCATCCAATGACACAAAAAAACCTATTGGATGCACAAGATTGGTTAAAAACCCTAATTGGACAAGAATTAGCCTAGGGAGGACGAAAATGACCTAAATGTTCATCCAATGACACAAAACACCTATTGGATGCACAAGATTGGTTCAAAACCCTAATTGGACAAGAATTAGCCTAGGGAGGACGAAAATGACCTAATTGTTCATCCAATGACACAAAACACGTATTGGATGCACAAGATTGGTTAGAAATCCTAATTGGACAAGATTTAGTTTAGGGAGGACGAAAATGACCTAAATCTTAATCCAATGACACAAAACACCTATTGGATGCACAGGATTGGTTAAAAACCCTAATTGGACAAGAATTAGCCTAGGGAGGACGAAAATGACCTAAATGTTCATCCAATGACACAAAACACCTATTGGATGCACAAGATTCGTTAAAAACCCTAATTGGACAAGAATAAGACTACGGAGGACGAAAATGACCTAATTGTTCATTCAATGACACAAACACACCTATTGGATGCACAAGATTGGTTAGAAACCCTAATTGGACAAGATTTAGTGTAGGGAGGACGAATAAGACCAAAATGTTCATCCAATGACACAAAAAAACCTATTGGATGCCCAAGATTGGTTAAAAACCCTAATTGGACAAGAATTAGCCTAGGGAGGACGAAAATGACCTAATTGTTCATCCAATGAGACAAAAACACCTATAGGATGCACAAGATTGGTTAGAAACCCTAATTGCACAAGATTAATAGTAGAAGGCCGAAAAGCACCTAAATGTTCATCCAATGACACAAAAACACCTATTGGATGCACAAGATTGGTTAAAAACCCTAATTGGACAAGAATAAGACTAGGGAGGACGAAAATGACCTAATTGTTCATTCAATGACACAAACACACCTATTGGATGCACAAGATTGGTTCAAAACCCTAATTGGACAAGAATTAGCCTAGGGAGGACGAAAATGACCTAATTGTTCATCCAATGACACAAAACACGTATTGGATGTACAAGATTGGTTAGAAATCCTAATTGGACAAGATTTAGTTTAGGGAGGACGAAAATGACCTAAATCTTAATCCAATGACACAAAACACCTATTGGATCCACAAGATTGGTTAAAAACCCTAATTGGACAAGATTAAGTGTAGGGAGGACGAAATTGACCAAAATGTTCATCCAATGACACAAAACACCTATTGGATGCACAAGATTGGTTAATAACCCTAATTGGACAAGATTAAGTGTAGGGAGGACGAAATTGACCAAAATGTTCATCCAATGACACAAAACACCTATTGGATGCACAAGATTGGATAAAAACCGTAATTGGACAAGAATTAGCCTAGGGAGGACGAAAATGACCTAATTGTTCATCCAATGAGACAAGACACCTATTGGATGCACAAGATTGGTTAAAAACCCTAATTGGACAAGAATTAGCCTAGGGAGGACGAAAATGACCTAAATATTCATCCAATGACACAAAAACACCTATTGGATACACAAGATTGGTTAAAAACCGTAATTGAACAAGATAAAGTGTAGGGAGGACGAAAATGACCAAAATGTTCATCCAATGATACGAAACACCTATTGGATGCACAAGATTGGTTACAAACCCTAATTCGAAAAGAATTAGCCTACGGAGGACGATAATGACCTAATTGTTCATCCAATGACACAAAAACACCTATTTGGATGCACAACATTGGTTTGAAACCCTAATTGGACAAGAATTAGCCTAGGGAGGACGAAAATGACCTAAATGTTCATCCAATGACACAAAACACCTATTGGATGCACCAGATTGGTTAAAAACCCTAGTTGGACAAGAATAAGCATAGGGAGGACGAAAATGACCTAATTGTTCATCCAATGACACAAAAACACCTAATTGGATGCACAAGATTGGTTAGAAACCCTAATTGGACAAGATTAAGTTTAGGGAGGACGAAAATGACCTAAACGTTCATTTAATGACACAAAATACCTATTGGATGCACAAGATTGGTCAAAAACCCTAATTGGACAAGAATTAGAATAGGGAGGACGAAAATGACCTAATTGTTCATCCAATGACACAAAAAACATATTGGATGCACAAGATTGGTTAGAAATCCTAATTGGACAAGATTTAGTTTAGGGAGGACGAAAATGACTTAAATGTTCATCCAATGACACAAAACACCTATTGGATGCACAAGATTGGTTAAAAACCCTAATTAGACAAGATTAAGTGTAGGGAAGACGAAAATGACCTAAATGTTCATCCAATGATACAAAACACCTATTGGATGCACAAGATTGGTTACAAACCCTAATTGGAAAAGAATTAGCCTAGGGAGGACGATAATGACCTAATTATTCATCCAATGACACAAAAACAACTATTTGGATGCACAACATTGGTTAAAAACCCTAATTGGACAAGATTAAGTTTAGGGAGGACGAAAATGAGCTAAATGTTCATCCAATGACACAAAACACCTATTGGATGCACAAGATTGGTTAAAAACCCTAATTGGACAAGAATTAGCATAGGGAGGACGAAAATGACCTAATTGTTCATCCAATGACACAAAAAACATATTGGATGCACAAGATTGGTTAGAAACCCTAATTGGACAAGATTAATAGTAGAATGACGAAAAGGACCTAAATGTTCATCCGATGACACAAAAACACCTATTGGATGCACAAGATTGGTTAAAAACCCTAATTGGACAAGAATTAGCCTAGGGAGGACGAAAATGACCAAAATGTTCATCAAATGACACAAAACACCTATTGGATGCACAAGATTGGTTAAAAACCCTAATTGGACAAGAATTAGCCTAGGGAGGACGTAAATGACCAAATTGTTCATCCAATGAAACAAAACACATATTGAAGGCACAAGATTAGTTAAAAACCCTAATTGGACAAGAATTAGCCTAGGGAGGACGAAAATGACCTAAATGTTCATCCAATGACACAAAACACCTATTGGATGCACATTATTGGTTAAAAACCCTAGTTGGACAAGAATTAGCCTAGGGAGGACGAAAATGACCTAATTCTTCATCCAATGACACAAAAACACCTATTTGGATGCACAAGATTGGTTTGAAACCCTAATTGGACAAGATTATGTTTTGGGAGGACGAAAATGACCTAAATTTTTCATCCAATGACACAAAATACCTATTGGATGCACAAGATTGGTAAAAAACCCTAATTGGACAAGAATTAGCCTAGGGAGGGCGAAAATGACCTAAATGTTCATCCAATGACACAAAACACCTATTGGATGCACAAGATTGGTTAAAAACCCTAATTGGACAAGATTAAGTGTAGGGAGGACGAAATTGACCACAATGTTCATCCAATGACACAAAACACCTATTAGATGCACAAGATTGGATAAAAACCGTAATTGGACAAGAATTAGCCTAGGGAGGACGAAAATGACCTAATTGTTCATCCAATGAGACAAGACACCTATTGGATGCACAAGATTGGTTAAAAATCCTAATTGGAAAAGAATTATCCTAGGGAGGACGAAAATGACCAAAATATTCATCCAATGACACAAAAACACCTATTGGATACACAAGATTGGTTAAAAACCGTAATTGGACAAGATTAAGTGTAGGGAGGACGAAATTGACCAAAATGTTCATCCAATGACACAAAACACCTATTGGATGCACAAGATTGGTTAATAACCCTAATTGGACAAGATTAAGTGTAGGGAGGACGAAATTGACCAAAATGTTCATCCAATGACACAAAACACCTATTGGATGCACAAGATTGGATAAAAACTGTAATTGGACAAGAATTAGCCTAGGGAGGACGAAAATGACGTATTTGTTCATCCAATCACACAAAAACACCTATTTGGATGCACAAGATTGGTTAGAAACCCTAATTGGACAAGATTAAGTTTAGGGAGGACGAAAATGACCTAAATGTTCTTCCAATGATACAAAACACCTATTGGATGCACAAGATTGGTTACAAACCCTAATTGGAAAAGAATTAGCCTAGGGAGGACGATAATGACCTAATTCTTCATCCAATGACACAAAAACACCTATTTGGATGCACAACATTGGTTAAAACCCTAATTGGACAAGATTATGTTTAGGGAGGACGAAAATGACCTAAATGTTCATCCAATGACACAAAACACCTATTGGATGCACAAGATTGGTTAAAAACCCTAATTGGACAAGAATTAGCCAAGGGAGGAAGAAAATGACCTAATTTATCATCCAGTGAGACAAGACACCTATTGGATGCACAAGATTAGTTAAAAACCCTAATTGGACAAGAATTAGCCTAGGGAGGACGAAAATGACCTAAATATTCATCCAATGACACAAAAACACCTATTGGATGCACAAGATTAGTTAAAAACCCTAATTGGACAGGATTAAGTGTAGGGAGGACGAAAATGACCGAAATGTTCATCCAATGACACAAAACACCTATTGGATGCACAAGATTGGTTAAAAACCCTAGTTGGACAAGAATTAGCCTAGGGAGGACAAAAATGATCTAATTATTCATCCAATGACACAAAAACACCTTTATGGATGCACAAGATTGGTTAGAAAACCTAATTGGACAAGATTAAGTTTTGGGTGGACGAAAATGACCTAAATGTTCATCCAATGACACAAAATACCTATTGGATGCACAAGATTGGTTAGAAATCCTAATTGGACAAGATTTAGTTTAGGGAGGTCGAAAATGACCTAAATGTTCATCCAATGACACAAAACACCTATTGGATGCACAAGATTGGTTAAAAACCCTAATTGGACAAGATTAAGTTTAGGGAGGACGAAATTGACCACAATGTTCATCCAATGACACAAAACACCTATTAGATGCACAAGATTGGATAATAACCATAATTGGACAAGAATTAGCCTAGGGAGGACGAAAATGACCTAATTGTTCATCCAATGAGACAAGACACCTATTGGATGCACAAGATTGGTTAAAAATCCTATTTGGACAAGAATTAGCCTAGGGAGGACGAAAATGACCTAAATATTCATCCAATGACACTAAAACACCTATTGGATACACAAGATTGGTTAAAAACCGTAATTGGACAAGATTAAGTGTAGAGAGGACGAAAATGACCTAAATGTTCATCCAATGATACAAAACACCTATTGGATGCACAAGATTGGTTACAAACCCTAATTGGAAAAGAATTAGCCTAGGGAGGACGATAATGACCTAATTGTTCATCCAATGACGCAAAAACACCTTTATGGATGCTCATGATTGGTTAGAAAACCTAATTGGACAAGATTAAGTTTTGGGTGGACGAAAATGACCTAAATGTTCATCCAATGACACAAAATACCTATTGGATGCACAAGATTAGTTAAAAACCCATATTAGACAAGAATTAGCCTAGGGAGGGCGAAAATGACCTAATTGTTCATCCAATGACACAAAAAACATATTGGATGCACAAGATTGGTTAGAAATCCTAATTGGACAAGATTTAGTTTAGGGAGGACGAAAATGACCTAAATGTTCATCCAATGACACAAAACACCTATTGGATGCACAAGATTGGTTAAAAACCCTAATTGGACAAGATTAAGTTTAGGGAGGACGAAATTGACCACAATGTTCATCCAATGACACAAAACACCTATTAGATGCACAAGATTGGATAATAACCATAATTGGACAAGAATTAGCCTAGGGAGGACGAAAATGACCTAATTGTTCATCCAATGAGACAAGACACCTATTGGATGCACAAGATTGGTTAAAAATCCTATTTGGACAAGAATTAGCCTAGGGAGGACGAAAATGACCTAAATATTCATCCAATGACACTAAAACACCTATTGGATACACAAGATTGGTTAAAAACCGTAATTGGACAAGATTAAGTGTAGAGAGGACGAAAATGACCTAAATGTTCATCCAATGATACAAAACACCTATTGGATGCACAAGATTGGTTACAAACCCTAATTGGAAAAGAATTAGCCTAGGGAGGACGATAATGACCTAATTGTTCATCCAATGACGCAAAAACACCTATTTGGATGCACAACATTGGTTAGAAACCCTAATTGGACAAGATTAAGTTTAGGGAGGACGAAAATGACCTAAATGTTCATCCAATGACACAAAACACCTATTGGATGCACATGATTGGTTAAAAACCCTAGTTGGACAAGAATTAGCCTAGGGAGGACGAAAATGACCTAAATATTCATCCAATGACACTAAAACACCTATTGGATACACAAGATTGGTTAAAAACCGTAATTGGACAAGATTAAGTGTAGGGAGGACGAAAATGACCTAAATGTTCATCCAATGATACAAAACACCTATTGGATGCACAAGATTGGTTACAAACCCTAATTGGAAAAGAATTAGCCTAGGGAGGACGATAATGACCTAATTGTTCATCCAATGACGCAAAAACACCTATTTGGATGCACAACATTGGTTAGAAACCCTAATTGGACAAGATTAAGTTTAGGGAGGACGAAAATGACCTAAATGTTCATCCAATGACACAAAACACCTATTGGATGCACAAGATTGGTTAAAAACCCTAATTGGACAAGAATTAGCATAGGGAGGACGAAAATGACCTAATTGTTCATCCAATGACACAAAAACACCTATTGGATGCACAAGATTGGTTAGAAACCCTAATTGGACAAGATTAAGTTTAGGGAGGACGAAAATGACCTAAATGTTTATCCAATGACACAAAATACCTATTGGATGCACAAGATTGGTTAAAAACCCTGATTGGACAAGAATTAGCCTAGGGAGGACGAAAATGACCTAAATATTCATCCAATGACACAAAAACACCTATTGGATACACAAGATTGGTTAAAAACCCTAATTGGACAAGATTAAGTGTAGGGAGGACGAAAATGATCGAAATGTTCATCCAATGACACAAAAACACCTATTGGATACACAAGATTGGTTAAAAACCCTAATTGGACAAGATTAAGTGTAGGGAGGACGAAATTGACCAAAATGTTCATCCAATGACACAAAACACCTATTGGATGCACAAGATTGGTTAATAACCCTAATTGGACAAGATTAAGTGTAGGGAGGACGAAATTGACCAAAATGTTCATCCAATGACACAAAACACCTATTGGATGCACAAGATTGGATAAAAACCGTAATTGGACAAGAATTAGCCTAGGGAGGACGAAAATGACGTATTTGTTCATCCAATGACACAAAAACACCTATTTGGATGCACAAGATTGGTTTGAAACCCTAATTGGACAAGATTAAGTTTAGGGAGGACGAAAATGACCTAAATGTTCATCCAATGATACAAAACACCTATTGGATGCACAAGATTGGTTACAAACCCTAATTGGAAAAGAATTAGCCTAGGGAGGACGATAATGACCTAATTCTTCATCCAATGACGCAAAAACACCTATTTGGATGCACAACATTGGTTAGAAACCCTAATTGGACAAGATTAAGTTTAGGGAGGACGAAAATGACCTAAATGTTCATCCAATGACACAAAACACCTATTGGATGCACAAGATTGGTTAAAAACCCTAATTGGACAAGAATTAGCATAGGGAGGACGAAAATGACCTAATTGTTCATCCAATGACACAAAAACACCTATTGGATGCACAAGATTGGTTAGAAACCCTAATTGGACAAGATTAAGTTTAGGGAGGACGAAAATGACCTAAATGTTCATCCAATGACAAAAAACACCTATTGGATGCACAAGATTGGTTAAAAACCCTAATTGGACAAGAATTAGCATAGGGAGGACGAAAATGACCTAATTGTTCATCCAATGACCCAAACACACCTATTGGATGCACAAGATTGGTTAGAAACCCTAATTGGACAAGATTAAGTTTAGGGAGGACGAAAATGACCTAAATGTTCATCCAATGACACAAAATACCTATTGGATGCACAAGATTGGTTAAAAACCCTAATTGGACAAGAATTAGCCTAGGGAGGACGAAAATGACCTAAATATTCATCCAATGACACAAAAACACCTATTGGATACACAAGATTGGTTAAAAACCCTAATTGGACAAGATTAAGTGTAGGGAGGACGAAAATGACCTAAATGTTCATCCAATGATACAAAACACCTATTGGATGCACAAGATTGGTTACAAACCCTAATTGGAAAAGAATTAGCCTAGGGAGGAGGATAATGACCTAATTGTTCATCCAATGACACAAAAACACCTATTTGGATGCACAACATTGGTTAGAAACCCTAATTGGACAAGATTAACTTTAGGGAGGATGAAAATGACCTAAATGCTCATCCAATGACACAAAACACCTATTGGATGCACAAGATTGGTTAAAAACCCTAATTGGAAAAGAATTAGCCTAGGGAGAACGAAAATGACCTAATTGTTCTTCCAATGACACAAAAACACCTATTGGATGCACAAGATTGGTTAACAACCCTAATTGGACAAGAATAAGACTAGGGAGGACGAAAATGACCTAATTGTTCATTCAATGACACAAACACACCTATTGGATGCACAAGATTGGTTAGAAACCCTAATTGGACAAGATTAAGTGTAGGGAGGACGAATAAGACCAAAATGTTCATCCAATGACACAAAAAAACCTATTGGATGCACAAGATTGGTTAAAAACCCTAATTGGACAAGAATTAGCCTAGGGAGGACCAAAATGACCTATATGTTCATCCAATGAGACAAAAACACCTATAGGATGCACAAGATTGGTTAGAAACCCTAATTGGACAAGATTAATAGTAGAAGGCCGAAAAGCACCTAAATGTTCATCCAATGACACAAAAACACCTATTGGATGCACAAGATTGGTTAAAAACCCTAATTGGACAAGAATAAGACTAGGGAGGACGAAAATGACCTAATTGTTCATTCAATGACACAAACACACCTATTGGATGCACAAGATTGGTTCAAAACCCTAATTGGACAAGAATTAGCCTAGGGAGGACGAAAATGACCTAATTGTTCATCCAATGACACAAAACACGTATTGGATGTACAAGATTGGTTAGAAATCCTAATTGGACAAGATTTAGTTTAGGGAGGACGAAAATGACCTAAATCTTAATCCAATGACACAAAACACCTATTGGATCCACAAGATTGGTTAAAAACCCTAATTGGACAAGATTAAGTGTAGGGAGGACGAAATTGACCAAAATGTTCATCCAATGACACAAAACACCTATTGGATGCACAAGATTGGTTAATAACCCTAATTGGACAAGATTAAGTGTAGGGAGGACGAAATTGACCAAAATGTTCATCTAATGACACAAAACACCTATTGGATGCACAAGATTGGATAAAAACCGTAATTGGACAAGAATTAGCCTAGGGAGGACGAAAATGACGTATTTGTTCATCCAATGACACAAAAACACCTATTTGGATGCACAAGATTGGTTAGAAACCCTAATTGGACAAGATTAAGTTTAGGGAGGACGAAAATGACCTAAATGTTCATCCAATGATACAAAACACCTATTGGATGCACAAGATTGGTTACAAACCCTAATTGGAAAAGAATTAGCCTAGGGAGGACGATAATGACCTAATTCTTCATCCAATGACACAAAAACACCTATTTGGATGCACAACATTGGTTAAAACCCTAATTGGACAAGATTATGTTTAGGGAGGACGAAAATGACCTAAATGTTCATCCAATGACACAAAACACCTATTGGATGCACAAGATTGGTTAAAAACCCTAATTGGACAAGAATTAGCC
>JBBPBS010000330.1:326122-351094 GCA_037974835.1 Cicer judaicum
ACCTATTGGATGCACAAGATTGGTTAAAAACCCTGATTGGACAAGAATTAGCCTAGGGAGGACGAAAATGACCTAAATATTCATCCAATGACACAAAAACACCTATTGGATACACAAGATTGGTTAAAAACCCTAATTGGACAAGATTAAGTGTAGGGAGGACGAAAATGATCGAAATGTTCATCCAATGACACAAAACACCTATTGGATACACAAGATTGGTTAAAAACCCTAATTGGACAAGATTAAGTGTAGGGAGGACGAAATTGACCAAAATGTTCATCCAATGACACAAAACACCTATTGGATGCACAAGATTGGTTAATAACCCTAATTGGACAAGATTAAGTGTAGGGAGGACGAAATTGACCAAAATGTTCATCCAATGACACAAAACACCTATTGGATGCACAAGATTGGATAAAAACCGTAATTGGACAAGAATTAGCCTAGGGAGGACGAAAATGACGTATTTGTTCATCCAATGACACAAAAACACCTATTTGGATGCACAAGATTGGTTAGAAACCCTAATTGGACAAGATTAAGTTTAGGGAGGACGAAAATGACCTAAATGTTCATCCAATGATACAAAACACCTATTGGATGCACAAGATTGGTTACAAACCCTAATTGGAAAAGAATTAGCCTAGGGAGGACGATAATGACCTAATTCTTCATCCAATGACGCAAAAACACCTATTTGGATGCACAACATTGGTTAGAAACCCTAATTGGACAAGATTAAGTTTAGGGAGGACGAAAATGACATAATGTTCATCCAATGACACAAAACACCTATTGGATGCACAAGATTGGTTAAAAACCCTAATTGGACAAGAATTAGCATAGGGAGGACGAAAATGACCGAATTGTTCATCCAATGACCCAAACACACCTATTGGATGCACAAGATTGGTTAGAAACCCTAATTGGACAAGATTAAGTTTAGGGAGGACGAAAATGACCTAAATGTTCATCCAATGACACAAAATACCTATTGGATGCACAAGATTGGTTAAAAACCCTAATTGGACAAGAATTAGCCTAGGGAGGACGAAAATGACCTAAATATTCATCCAATGACACAAAAACACCTATTGGATACACAAGATTGGTTAAAAACCCTAATTGGACAAGATTAAGTGTAGGGAGGACGAAAATGACCTAAATGTTCATCCAATGATACAAAACACCTATTGGATGCACAAGATTGGTTACAAACCCTAATTGGAAAAGAATTAGCCTAGGGAGGACGATAATGACCTAATTGTTCATCCAATGACGCAAAAACACCTATTTGGATGCACAACATTGGTTAGAAACCCTAATTGGACAAGATTAAGTTTAGGGAGGACGAAAATGACCTAAATGTTCATCCAATGACACAAAACACCTATTGGATGCACAAGATTGGTTAAAAACCCTAATTGGACAAGAATTAGCATAGGGAGGACGAAAATGACCTAATTGTTCATCCAATGACACAAAAACACCTATTGGATGCACAAGATTGGTTAGAAACCCTAATTGGACAAGATTAAGTTTAGGGAGGACGAAAATGACCTAAATGTTTATCCAATGACACAAAATACCTATTGGATGCACAAGATTGGTTAAAAACCCTGATTGGACAAGAATTAGCCTAGGGAGGACGAAAATGACCTAAATATTCATCCAATGACACAAAAACACCTATTGGATACACAAGATTGGTTAAAAACCCTAATTGGACAAGATTAAGTGTAGGGAGGACGAAAATGATCGAAATGTTCATCCAATGACACAAAAACACCTATTGGATACACAAGATTGGTTAAAAACCCTAATTGGACAAGATTAAGTGTAGGGAGGACGAAATTGACCAAAATGTTCATCCAATGACACAAAACACCTATTGGATGCACAAGATTGGTTAATAACCCTAATTGGACAAGATTAAGTGTAGGGAGGACGAAATTGACCAAAATGTTCATCCAATGACACAAAACACCTATTGGATGCACAAGATTGGATAAAAACCGTAATTGGACAAGAATTAGCCTAGGGAGGACGAAAATGACGTATTTGTTCATCCAATGACACAAAAACACCTATTTGGATGCACAAGATTGGTTTGAAACCCTAATTGGACAAGATTAAGTTTAGGGAGGACGAAAATGACCTAAATGTTCATCCAATGATACAAAACACCTATTGGATGCACAAGATTGGTTACAAACCCTAATTGGAAAAGAATTAGCCTAGGGAGGACGATAATGACCTAATTCTTCATCCAATGACGCAAAAACACCTATTTGGATGCACAACATTGGTTAGAAACCCTAATTGGACAAGATTAAGTTTAGGGAGGACGAAAATGACCTAAATGTTCATCCAATGACACAAAACACCTATTGGATGCACAAGATTGGTTAAAAACCCTAATTGGACAAGAATTAGCATAGGGAGGACGAAAATGACCTAATTGTTCATCCAATGACACAAAAACACCTATTGGATGCACAAGATTGGTTAGAAACCCTAATTGGACAAGATAAAGTGTAGGGAGGACGAAAATGACCTAAGTGTTCATCCAATGACACAAAACACCTATTGGATGCACAAGATTGGTTAGAAACCCTAATTGAACAAGATTAAGTGTAGGGAGGACGAAAATGACCTAAATGTTCATCCAATGACACACAACACCTATTGGATTCACAAGATTGGTTAAAAACCCTAATTGGATAAGAATTAGCCTAAGGAGGACGAAAATGACCTAAATGTTCATCCAATGACACAAAACACCTATTGGATGCACAAGATTGGTTAAAAACCCTAATTGGACAAGAATTATCATAGGGAGGACGAAAATGACCTAATTGTCCATCCAATGACACAAAAACACCAATTGGAAGCACAAGATTGGTTAGAAACCCTAATTGGACAAGATAAAGTGTAGGGAGGACGAAAATGACCTAAGTGTTCATCCAATGACACAAAACACCTATTGGATGCACAAGATTGGTTAAAAACCCTAATTGGACAAGAATTATCATAGGGAGCATGAAAATGACCTAATTGTTGATCCAATGACTCAAAAACACCAATTGGATGCACAAGATTGGTTAGAAACCCTAATTGAACAAGATTAAGTTTTGGGAGGACGAAAATGACCTAAATGTTCATCTAATGACACAAAACACCTATTGGATGCACAAGATTGGTTAAAAACCCTAATTGGACAAGATTAAGTTTAGGGAGGACGAAAATGACCTAAATATTCATCCAATGACAAAACACACCTATTGAATGAACAAGATTGGTTAAAAACCCTAATTGGACAAGATTAAGTGTAGGGAGGACGAAAATGACCTAAATGTTCATCCAATGACACAAAACACCTATTGGATGCACAAGATTGGTTAAAAACCCTAATTGGACAAGAATTAGCATAGGGAGGACGAAAATGACCTAATTGTTCATCCAATGACACAAAAACACCTATTGGATGCACAAGATTGGTTAGAAACCCTAATTAGAAGAGATTAAGTTTAGGGAGGACGAAAATGACATCAATGTTCATCCAATGAGACAAAAACAACAATTGGATGCACAAGATTGGTTAGAAACCCTAATTGGACAAGATTAAGTGTAGGGAAGACGAAAATGACCTAAATGTTCATCCAATGACACAAAACACCTATTGGATGCACAAGATTGGTTAAAAACCCTAATTGGACAAGAATTAGCCTAGGGAGGACGAAAATGACCTAATTGTTCATCCAATGACACAAAAACACCTATCGGATGCACAGGATTGGTTAGAAACCCTAATTGAACAAGATTAAGTGTAGGGAGGACGAAAATGACCTAAATGTTCATCCAATGACACAAAACACCTATTGGATGCACAAGATTGGTTAAAAACCGTAATTGGATAAGAATTAGCCTAAGGAGGACGAAAATGACCTAAATGTTCATCCAATGACACAAAACACCTATTGGATGCACAAGATTGGTTAAAAACCCTAATTGGATAAGAATTAGCCTAAGGAGGACGAAAATGACCTAAATGTTCATCCAATGACACAAAACACCTATTGGATGCACAAGATTGGTTAAAAACCCTAATTGGACAAGAATTATCATAGGGAGGACGAAAATGACCTAATTGTTCATCCAATGACACAAAAACACCTATCGGATGCACAGGATTGGTTAGAAACCCTAATTGAACAAGATTAAGTGTAGGGAGGACGAAAATGACCTAAATGTTCATCCAATGACACAAAACACCTATTGGATGCACAAGATTGGTTAAAAACCCTAATTGGATAAGAATTAGCCTAAGGAGGACGAAAATGACCTAAATGTTCATCCAATGACACAAAACACCTATTGGATGCACAAGATTGGTTAAAAACCCGAATTGGACAAGAATTATCATAGGGAAGACGAAAATGACCTAATTGTTCATCCAATGACACAAAAACACCAATTGGATGCACAAGATTGGTTAGAAACCCTAATTGGAAAAGATAAAGTGTAGGGAGGACGAAAATGACCTAAAATGTTCATCCAATGACACAAAACACCTATTGGATGCACAAGATTGGTTAAAAACCCTAATTGGACAAGAATTAGCATAGGGAGGACGAAAATGACCTAATTGTTCATCCAATGACACAAAAACACCTATTGGATGCACAAGATTGGTTAGAAACCCTAATTGGACAAGATTAAGTTTAGGGAGGACGAAAATGACGTAAATGTTCATGCAATGACACAAAACACCTATTGTATGCAGAAGATTGGTTAAAAACCCTAATTGGACAAGAATTAGCCTAGGGAGGACGAAAATGACCTAAATGTTCATCGAATGACACAAAAACACCTATTGGATGCACAAGATTGGTTAGAAACCCTAATTGGACAAGATTAAGTTTAGGGAGGACGAAAATGACCTAAATGTTCATCCAATGACACAAAAACACCTATTGGATGCACAAGATTGGTTAAAAACCCTAATTGGACAAGAATAAGACTAGGGAGGACGAAAATGACCTAATTGTTCATTCAATGACACAAACACACCTATTGGATGCACAAGATTGGTTAGAAACCCTAATTGGACAAGATTAAGTGTAGGGAGGACGAATAAGACCAAAATGTTCATCCAATGACACAAAAAAACCTATTGGATGCACAAGATTGGTTAAAAACCCTAATTGGACAAGAATTAGCCTAGGGAGGACCAAAATGACCTATATGTTCATCCAATGAGACAAAAACACCTATAGGATGCACAAGATTGGTTAGAAACCCTAATTGGACAAGATTAATAGTAGAAGGCCGAAAAGCACCTAAATGTTCATCCAATGACACAAAAACACCTATTGGATGCACAAGATTGGTTAAAAACCCTAATTGGACAAGAATAAGACTAGGGAGGACGAAAATGACCTAATTGTTCATTCAATGACACAAACACACCTATTGGATGCACAAGATTGGTTCAAAACCCTAATTGGACAAGAATTAGCCTAGGGAGGACGAAAATGACCTAATTGTTCATCCAATGACACAAAACACGTATTGGATGTACAAGATTGGTTAGAAATCCTAATTGGACAAGATTTAGTTTAGGGAGGACGAAAATGACCTAAATCTTAATCCAATGACACAAAACACCTATTGGATCCACAAGATTGGTTAAAAACCCTAATTGGACAAGATTAAGTGTAGGGAGGACGAAATTGACCAAAATGTTCATCCAATGACACAAAACACCTATTGGATGCACAAGATTGGTTAATAACCCTAATTGGACAAGATTAAGTGTAGGGAGGACGAAATTGACCAAAATGTTCATCTAATGACACAAAACACCTATTGGATGCACAAGATTGGATAAAAACCGTAATTGGACAAGAATTAGCCTAGGGAGGACGAAAATGACGTATTTGTTCATCCAATGACACAAAAACACCTATTTGGATGCACAAGATTGGTTAGAAACCCTAATTGGACAAGATTAAGTTTAGGGAGGACGAAAATGACCTAAATGTTCATCCAATGATACAAAACACCTATTGGATGCACAAGATTGGTTACAAACCCTAATTGGAAAAGAATTAGCCTAGGGAGGACGATAATGACCTAATTCTTCATCCAATGACACAAAAACACCTATTTGGATGCACAACATTGGTTAAAACCCTAATTGGACAAGATTATGTTTAGGGAGGACGAAAATGACCTAAATGTTCATCCAATGACACAAAATACCTATTGGATGCACAAGATTGGTTAAAAACCCTAATTGGACAAGAATTAGCCTAGGGAGGACGAAAATGACCTAAATATTCATCCAATGACACAAAAACACCTATTGGATACACAAGATTGGTTAAAAACCCTAATTGGACAAGATTAAGTGTAGGGAGGACGAAAATGATCGAAATGTTCATCCAATGACACAAAAACATCTATTGGATACACAAGATTGGTTAAAAACCCTAATTGGACAAGATTAAGTGTAGGGAGGACGAAATTGACCAAAATGTTCATCCAATGACACAAAACACCTATTGGATGCACAAGATTGGTTAATAACCCTAATTGGACAAGATTAAGTGTAGGGAGGACGAAATTGACCAAAATGTTCATCCAATGACACAAAACACCTATTGGATGCACAAGATTGGATAAAAACCGTAATTGGACAAGAATTAGCCTAGGGAGGACGAAAATGACGTATTTGTTCATCCAATGACACAAAAACACCTATTTGGATGCACAAGATTGGTTAGAAACCCTAATTGGACAAGATTAAGTTTAGGGAGGACGAAAATGACCTAAATGTTCATCCAATGATACAAAACACCTATTGGATGCACAAGATTGGTTAAAAACCCTAATTGGACAAGAATTAGCATCGGGAGGACGAAAATTACCTAATTGTTCATCCAATGACACAAAACACCAATTGGATGCACAAGATTGGTTAGAAACCCTAATTGGACAAGAATTAACCTAGGGTGGACGAAAATGACCTAAATGTTCATCCAATGACACAAAAACACCTATTGGATGCACAAGATTGGTTAGAAACCCTAATTGGACAAGATTAAGTTTAGGCGGGACGAAAATGACCTAAATGTTCATCCAATGACACAAAACACCTATTGGATGCACAAGATTGGTTAGAAACCCTAATTGAACAAGAATTAGCCTAGGGAGGACGAAAATGACCTAAATGTTCATCCAATGACACAAAAACACCTATTGGATACACAAGATTGGTTAGAAACCCTAATTGGACAAGATTAAGTTTAGGGAGGACGAAAATGACCTAAATGTTCATCCAATGACACAAAACACCTATTGGATGCACAAGATTGGTTAAAAACCCTAATTGGACAAGATTAAGTTTAGGGAGGACGAAATTGACCACAATGTTCATCCAATGACACAAAACACCTATTAGATGCACAAGATTGGATAATAACCATAATTGGACAAGAATTAGCCTAGGGAGGACGAAAATGACCTAATTGTTCATCCAATGAGACAAGACACCTATTGGATGCACAAGATTGGTTAAAAATCCTATTTGGACAAGAATTAGCCTAGGGAGGACGAAAATGACCTAAATATTCATCCAATGACACTAAAACACCTATTGGATACACAAGATTGGTTAAAAACCGTAATTGGACAAGATTAAGTGTAGAGAGGACGAAAATGACCTAAATGTTCATCCAATGATACAAAACACCTATTGGATGCACAAGATTGGTTACAAACCCTAATTGGAAAAGAATTAGCCTAGGGAGGACGATAATGACCTAATTGTTCATCCAATGACGCAAAAACACCTATTTGGATGCACAACATTGGTTAGAAACCCTAATTGGACAAGATTAAGTTTAGGGAGGACGAAAATGACCTAAATGTTCATCCAATGACACAAAACACCTATTGGATGCACATGATTGGTTAAAAACCCTAGTTGGACAAGAATTAGCCTAGGGAGGACGAAAATGACCTAAATATTCATCCAATGACACTAAAACACCTATTGGATACACAAGATTGGTTAAAAACCGTAATTGGACAAGATTAAGTGTAGGGAGGACGAAAATGACCTAAATGTTCATCCAATGATACAAAACACCTATTGGATGCACAAGATTGGTTACAAACCCTAATTGGAAAAGAATTAGCCTAGGGAGGACGATAATGACCTAATTGTTCATCCAATGACACAAAAACACCTATTTGGATGCACAACATTGGTTAGAAACCCTAATTGGACAAGATTATGTTTAGGGAGGACGAAAATGACCTAAATGTTCATCCAATGACACAAAACACCTATTGGATGCACAAGATTGGTTCAAAACCCTAATTGGACAAGAATTAGCCTAGGGAGGACGAAAATGACCTAATTGTTCATCCAATGACACAAAACACCGATTGGATGCACAAGATTGGTTAGAAACCCTAATTGGACAAGAATTAGCCTAGGGAGGACGAAAATGACCTAATTGTTCATCCAATGACACAAAACACCAATTGGATACACAAGATTGGTTAAAAACCTTAATTGGACAACAATTAGCCTTGGGAGGACGAAAATGACCTAATTGTTCATCCAATGACACAAAACACCTATTGGATGCACAAGATTGGTTAGAAACCCTAATTGGACAAGAATTAGCCTAGGGAGGACGAAAATGACCTAATTGTTCATCCAATGACACAAAAACACCTATCGGATGCACAAGATTGGTTAGAAACCCTAATTGGACAAGATAAAGTGTAGGGAGGACGAAAATGACCTAAATGTTCATCCAATGACACAAAACACCTATTGGATGCACAAGATTGGTTAGAAACCCTAATTGGACAAGATAAAGTGTAGGGAGGCCGAAAATGACCTAAATGTTCATCCAATGACACAAAACACCTATTGGATGCACAAGATTGGTTAAAAACCCTAATTGGACAAGATTAAGTGTAGGGAGGACGAAAATGACATAAATGTTCATCCAATGACACAAAACACCTATTGGATGCACAAGATTGGTTAAAAACCCTAATTGGACAAGAATTAGCCTAGGGAGGACGAAAATGACCTAATTGTTCATCCAATGACACAAAACACCAATTGGATGCACAAGATTGGTTAGAAACCGTAATTGGACAAGAATTAGCCTAGGGAGGACGAAAATGACCTAATTGTTCATCCAATGACACGAAAACACCTATTGGATGCAGAAGATTGGTTAGAAACCCTAATTGGACAAGATTAAGTTTAGGGAGGACGAAAATGACCTAAATGTTCATCCAATGACACAAAACACCTATTGGATGCACAAGATTGGTTAAAAACCCTAATTGGACAAGAATTAGCCTAGGGAGGAAGAAAATGACCTAATTGTTCATCCAATGACACAAAAACACCTATTGGATGCACAAGATTGGTTAGAAACCCTAATTGGACAAGATTAAGTTTAGGGAGGACGAAAATGACCTAAATGTTCATCCAATGACAAAAAACACCTATTGGATGCACAAGATTGGTTAAAAACCCTAATTGGACAAGAATTAGCATAGGGAGGACGAAAATGACCTAATTGTTCATCCAATGACCCAAACACACCTATTGGATGCACAAGATTGGTTAGAAACCCTAATTGGACAAGATTAAGTTTAGGGAGGACGAAAATGACCTAAATGTTCATCCAATGACACAAAATACCTATTGGATGCACAAGATTGGTTAAAAACCCTAATTGGACAAGAATTAGCCTAGGGAGGACGAAAATGACCTAAATATTCATCCAATGACACAAAAACACCTATTGGATACACAAGATTGGTTAAAAACCCTAATTGGACAAGATTAAGTGTAGGGAGGACGAAAATGACCTAAATGTTCATCCAATGATACAAAACACCTATTGGATGCACAAGATTGGTTACAAACCCTAATTGGAAAAGAATTAGCCTAGGGAGGACGATAATGACCTAATTGTTCATCCAATGACGCAAAAACACCTATTTGGATGCACAACATTGGTTAGAAACCCTAATTGGACAAGATTAAGTTTAGGGAGGACGAAAATGACCTAAATGTTCATCCAATGACACAAAACACCTATTGGATGCACAAGATTGGTTAAAAACCCTAATTGGACAAGAATTAGCATAGGGAGGACGAAAATGACCTAATTGTTCATCCAATGACACAAAAACACCTATTGGATGCACAAGATTGGTTAGAAACCCTAATTGGACAAGATTAAGTTTAGGGAGGACGAAAATGACCTAAATGTTTATCCAATGACACAAAATACCTATTGGATGCACAAGATTGGTTAAAAACCCTGATTGGACAAGAATTAGCCTAGGGAGGACGAAAATGACCTAAATATTCATCCAATGACACAAAAACACCTATTGGATACACAAGATTGGTTAAAAACCCTAATTGGACAAGATTAAGTGTAGGGAGGACGAAAATGATCGAAATGTTCATCCAATGACACAAAAACACCTATTGGATACACAAGATTGGTTAAAAACCCTAATTGGACAAGATTAAGTGTAGGGAGGACGAAATTGACCAAAATGTTCATCCAATGACACAAAACACCTATTGGATGCACAAGATTGGTTAATAACCCTAATTGGACAAGATTAAGTGTAGGGAGGACGAAATTGACCAAAATGTTCATCCAATGACACAAAACACCTATTGGATGCACAAGATTGGTTAATAACCCTAATTGGACAAGATTAAGTGTAGGGAGGACGAAATTGACCAAAATGTTCATCTAATGACACAAAACACCTATTGGATGCACAAGATTGGATAAAAACCGTAATTGGACAAGAATTAGCCTAGGGAGGACGAAAATGACGTATTTGTTCATCCAATGACACAAAAACACCTATTTGGATGCACAAGATTGGTTAGAAACCCTAATTGGACAAGATTAAGTTTAGGGAGGACGAAAATGACCTAAATGTTCATCCAATGATACAAAACACCTATTGGATGCACAAGATTGGTTACAAACCCTAATTGGAAAAGAATTAGCCTAGGGAGGACGATAATGACCTAATTCTTCATCCAATGACACAAAAACACCTATTTGGATGCACAACATTGGTTAAAACCCTAATTGGACAAGATTATGTTTAGGGAGGACGAAAATGACCTAAATGTTCATCCAATGACACAAAACACCTATTGGATGCACAAGATTGGTTAAAAACCCTAATTGGACAAGAATTAGCCTAGGGAGGAAGAAAATGACCTAATTTATCATTCAGTGAGACTAGACACCTATTGGATGCACAAGATTAGTTAAAAACCGTAATTGGACAAGAATTAGCCTAGGGAGGACGAAAATGACCTAAATATTCATCCAACGACACAAAAACACTTATTGGATACACAAGATTGGTTAAAACCCCTAATTGGACAGGATTAAGTGTAGGGAGGACGAAAATGACCAAAATGTTCATCCAATGACACAAAACACCTATTGGATGCACAAGATTGGTTAAAAACCCTAGTTGGACAAGAATTAGCCTAGGGAGGACGAAAATGATCTAATTATTCATCCAATGACACAAAAACACCTTTATGGATGCTCAAGATTGGTTAGAAAACCTAATTGGACAAGATTAAGTTTTGGGTGGACGAAAATGACCTAAATTTTTCATCCAATGACACAAAATACCTATTGGATGCACAAGATTGGTAAAAAACCCTAATTGGACAAGAATTAGCCTAGGGAGGGCGAAAATGACCTAATTGTTCATCCAATGACACAAAAAACATATTGGATGCAGAAGATTGGTTAGAAATCCTAATTGGACAAGATTTAGTTTAGGGAGGACGAAAATGACCTAAATGTTCATCCAATGACACAAAACACCTATTGGATGCACAAGATTGGTTAAAAACCCTAATTGGACAAGATTAAGTTTAGGGAGGACGAAATTGACCACAATGTTCATCCAATGACACAAAACACCTATTGGATGCACAAGATTGGATAAAAACCGTAATTGGACAAGAATTAGCCTAGGGAGGACGAAAATGACGTATTTGTTCATCCAATGACACAAAAACACCTATTTGGATGCACAAGATTGGTTAGAAACCCTAATTGGACAAGATTAAGTTTAGGGAGGACGAAAATGACCTAAATGTTCATCCAATGATACAAAACACCTATTGGATGCACAAGATTGGTTACAAACCCTAATTGGAAAAGAATTAGCCTAGGGAGGACGAAAATGACCTAATTCTTCATCCAATGACACAAAAACACCTATTTGGATGCACAACATTGGTTAAAACCCTAATTGGACAAGATTATGTTTAGGGAGGACGAAAATGACCTAAATGTTCATCCAATGACACAAAACACCTATTGGATGCACAAGATTGGTTAAAAACCCTAATTGGACAAGAATTAGCCTAGGGAGGACGAAAATGACCTAATTGTTCATCCAATGACACAAAAACACCTATCGGATGCACAAGATTGTTCAGAAACCCTAATTGAACAAGATTAAGTGTAGGGAGGACGAAAATGACCTAAATGTTCATCCAATGACACAAAACACCTATTGGATGCACAAGATTGCTTCAAAACCCTAATTGGACAAGATTAAGTTTAGGGAGGACGAAAATGACCTAAATGTTCATCCAATGACACAAAACACCTATTGGATGCACAAGATTGGTTAAAAACCCTAATTGGACAAGATTAAGTTTAGGGAGGACGAAATTGACCACAATGTTCATCCAATGACACAAAACACCTATTAGATGCACAAGATTGGATAATAACCATAATTGGACAAGAATTAGCCTAGGGAGGACGAAAATGACCTAATTGTTCATCCAATGAGACAAGACACCTATTGGATGCACAAGATTGGTTAAAAATCCTATTTGGACAAGAATTAGCCTAGGGAGGACGAAAATGACCTAAATATTCATCCAATGACACTAAAACACCTATTGGATACACAAGATTGGTTAAAAACCGTAATTGGACAAGATTAAGTGTAGAGAGGACGAAAATGACCTAAATGTTCATCCAATGATACAAAACACCTATTGGATGCACAAGATTGGTTACAAACCCTAATTGGAAAAGAATTAGCCTAGGGAGGACGATAATGACCTAATTGTTCATCCAATGACGCAAAAACACCTATTTGGATGCACAACATTGGTTAGAAACCCTAATTGGACAAGATTAAGTTTAGGGAGGACGAAAATGACCTAAATGTTCATCCAATGACACAAAACACCTATTGGATGCACATGATTGGTTAAAAACCCTAGTTGGACAAGAATTAGCCTAGGGAGGACGAAAATGACCTAAATATTCATCCAATGACACTAAAACACCTATTGGATACACAAGATTGGTTAAAAACCGTAATTGGACAAGATTAAGTGTAGGGAGGACGAAAATGACCTAAATGTTCATCCAATGATACAAAACACCTATTGGATGCACAAGATTGGTTACAAACCCTAATTGGAAAAGAATTAGCCTAGGGAGGACGATAATGACCTAATTGTTCATCCAATGACGCAAAAACACCTATTTGGATGCACAACATTGGTTAGAAACCCTAATTGGACAAGATTAAGTTTAGGGAGGACGAAAATGACCTAAATGTTCATCCAATGACACAAAACACCTATTGGATGCACAAGATTGGTTAAAAACCCTAATTGGACAAGAATTAGCATAGGGAGGACGAAAATGACCTAATTGTTCATCCAATGACACAAAAACACCTATTGGATGCACAAGATTGGTTAGAAACCCTAATTGGACAAGATTAAGTTTAGGGAGGACGAAAATGACCTAAATGTTTATCCAATGACACAAAATACCTATTGGATGCACAAGATTGGTTAAAAACCCTGATTGGACAAGAATTAGCCTAGGGAGGACGAAAATGACCTAAATATTCATCCAATGACACAAAAACACCTATTGGATACACAAGATTGGTTAAAAACCCTAATTGGACAAGATTAAGTGTAGGGAGGACGAAAATGATCGAAATGTTCATCCAATGACACAAAAACACCTATTGGATACACAAGATTGGTTAAAAACCCTAATTGGACAAGATTAAGTGTAGGGAGGACGAAATTGACCAAAATGTTCATCCAATGACACAAAACACCTATTGGATGCACAAGATTGGTTAATAACCCTAATTGGACAAGATTAAGTGTAGGGAGGACGAAATTGACCAAAATGTTCATCCAATGACACAAAACACCTATTGGATGCACAAGATTGGTTAATAACCCTAATTGGACAAGATTAAGTGTAGGGAGGACGAAATTGACCAAAATGTTCATCCAATGACACAAAACACCTATTGGATGCACAAGATTGGATAAAAACCGTAATTGGACAAGAATTAGCCTAGGGAGGACGAAAATGACGTATTTGTTCATCCAATGACACAAAAACACCTATTTGGATGCACAAGATTGGTTAGAAACCCTAATTGGACAAGATTAAGTGTAGGGAGGACGAAAATGACCTAAATGTTCATCCAATGATACAAAACACCTATTGGATGCACAAGATTGGTTACAAACCCTAATTGGAAAAGAATTAGCCTAGGGAGGACGATAATGACCTAATTCTTCATCCAATGACACAAAAACACCTATTTGGATGCACAACATTGGTTAAAACCCTAATTGGACAAGATTATGTTTAGGGAGGACGAAAATGACCTAAATGTTCATCCAATGACACAAAACACCTATTGGATGCACAAGATTGGTTAAAAACCCTAATTGGACAAGAATTAGCCTAGGGAGGAAGAAAATGACCTAATTTATCATTCAGTGAGACTAGACACCTATTGGATGCACAAGATTAAATAAAAACCGTAATTGGACAAGAATTAGCCTAGGGAGGACGAAAATGACCTAAATATTCATCCAACGACACAAAAACACCTATTGGATACACAAGATTGGTTAAAACCCCTAATAGGACAGGATTAAGTGTAGGGAGGACGAAAATGACCAAAATGTTCATCCAATGACACAAAACACCTATTGGATGCACAAGATTGGTTAAAAACCCTAGTTGGACAAGAATTAGCCTAGGGAGGACGAAAATGATCTAATTATTCATCCAATGACACAAAAACACCTTTATGGATGCTCAAGATTGGTTAGAAAACCTAATTGGACAAGATTAAGTTTTGGGTGGACGAAAATGACCTAAATGTTCATCCAATGACACAAAATACCTATTGGATGCACAAGATTAGTTAAAAACCCATATTAGACAAGAATTAGCCTAGGGAGGGCGAAAATGACCTAATTGTTCATCCAATGACACAAAAAACATATTGGATGCACAAGATTGGTTAGAAATCCTAATTGGACAAGATTTAGTTTAGGGAGGACGAAAATGACCTAAATGTTCATCCAATGACACAAAACACCTATTGGATGCACAAGATTGGTTAAAAACCCTAATTGCACAAGATTAAGTTTAGGGAGGACGAAATTGACCACAATGTTCATCCAATGACACAAAACACCTTTTAGATGCACAAGATTGGATAATAACCATAATTGGACAAGAATTAGCCTAGGGAGGACGAAAATGACCTAATTGTTCATCCAATGAGACAAGACACCTATTGGATGCACAAGATTGGTTAAAAATCCTAATTGGACAAGAATTAGCCTAGGGAGGACGAAAATGACCTAATTGGTCATCCAATGAGACAAGACACCTATTGGATGCACAAGATTAGTTAAAAACCCTAATTGGACAAGAATTAGCCTAGGGAGGACGAAAATGACCTAAATATTCATCCAATGACACAAAAACACCTATTGGATACACAAGATTGGTTAAAAACCCTAATTGGACAAGATTAAGTGTAGGGAGGACGAAATTGACCAAAATGTTCATCCAATGACACAAAACACCTATTGGATGCACAAAATTGGATAAAAACCGTAATTAGACAAGAATTAGCCTAGGGAAGACGAAAATGACCTAATTGTTCATCTTATGAGACAAGACACCTATTGGATGCATAAGATTAGTTCAAAACCCTAATTGGAAAAGAATTAGCCTAGGGAGGACGAAAATGACCTAAATGTTCATCCAATGACACAAAACACCTATTGGATGCACATGATTGGTTAAAAACCCTAGTTGGACAAGAATTAGCCTAGGGAGGACGAAAATGACCTAATTGTTCATCCAATGACACAAAAACACCTATTTGGATGCACAAGATTGGTTCGAAACCCTAATTGGACAAGATTATCTTTTGGGAGGACGAAAATGACCTAAATGTTCATCCAATGACACAAAATACCTATTGGATGCACAAGATTGTTAAAAAACCCTAATTGGACAAGAATTAGCCTAGGGAGGGCGAAAATGACCTAATTGTTCATCCAATGACACAAAAAACATATTGGATGCACAAGATTGGTTATAAATCCTAATTGAACAAGATTTAGTTTAGGGAGGACGAAAATGACCTAAATGTTCATCCAATGACACAAAACACCTATTGGATGCACAAGATTGGTTAAAAACCCTAATTGGACAAGATTAAGTGTAGGGAGGACGAAATTGACCACAATTTTCATCCAATGACACAAAACACCTATTAGATGCACAAGATTGGATAAAAACCGTAATTGGACCAGAATTAGCCTAGGGTGGACGAAAATGACCTAATTGTTCTTCCAATGAGACAAGACACCAATTGGATGCACAAGATTGGTTAAAAATCCTAATTGGACAAGAATTAGCCTGGGGAGGACGAAAATGACCTGAATATTCATCCAATGACACTAAAACACCTATTGGATACACAAGATTGGTTAAAAACCCTAATTGGACAAGATTAAGTGTAGGGAGGACGAAATTGACCAAAATGTTCATCCAATGACACAAAACACCTATTGGATGCACAAGATTGGTTAATAACCCTAATTGGACAAGATTAAGTGTAGGGAGGACGAAATTGACCAAAATGTTCATCCAATGACACAAAACACCTATTGGATGCACAAGATTGGATAAAAACCGTAATTGGACAAGAATTAGCCTAGGGAGGACGAAAATGACGTATTTGTTCATCCAATGACACAAAAACACCTATTTGGATGCACAAGATTGGTTAGAAACCCTAATTGGACAAGATTAAGTTTAGGGAGGACGAAAATGACCTAAATGTTCATCCAATGATACAAAACACCTATTGGATGCACAAGATTGGTTACAAACCCTAATTGGAAAAGAATTAGCCTAGGGAGGACGATAATGACCTAATTCTTCATCCAATGACACAAAAACACCTATTTGGATGCACAACATTGGTTAAAACCCTAATTGGACAAGATTATGTTTAGGGAGGACCAAAATGACCTAAATGTTCATCCAATGACACAAAACACCTATTGGATGCACAAGATTGGTTAAAAACCCAAATTGGACAAGAATTAGCCTAGGGAGGAAGAAAATGACCTAATTTATCATCCAGTGAGACTAGACACCTATTGGATGCACAAGATTAGTTAAAAACCTTAATTGGACAAGAATTAGCCTAGGGATGACGAAAATGACCTAAATATTCATCCAACGACACAAAAACACCTATTGGATACACAAGAATGGTTAAAACCACTAATTGGACAGGATTAAGTGTAGGGAGGACGAAAATGACCGAAATGTTCATCCAATGACACAAAACACCTATTGGATGCACAAGATTGGTTAAAAACCCTAGTTGGACAAGAATTAGCCTAAGGAGGACGAAAATGATCTAATTATTCATCCAATGACACAAAAAACACCTTTATGGATGCTCAAGATTGGTTAGAAAACCTAATTGGACAAGATTAAGTTTTGGGTGGACGAAAATGACCTAAATGTTCATCCAATGACACAAAATACCTATTGGATGCACAAGATTAGTTAAAAACCCATATTAGACAAGAATTAGCCTAGGGAGGGCGAAAATGACCTAATTGTTCATCCAATGACACAAAACACCTATTGGATGCACAAGATTGGTTAAAAACCCTAATTGGACAAGATTAAGTTTAGGGAGGACGAAATTGACCACAATGTTCATCCAATGACACAAAACACCTTTTAGATGCACAAGATTGGATAATAACCATAATTGGACAAGAATTAGCCTAGGGAGGACGAAAATGACCTAATTGTTCATCCAATGAGACAAGACACCTATTGGATGCACAAGATTGGTTAAAAATCCTAATTGGACAAGATTTAGTTTAGGGAGGACGAAAATGACCTAAATGTTCATCCAATGACACAAAACACCTATTGGATGCACAAGATTGGTTAAAAACCCTAATTGGACAAGATTAAGTTTAGGGAGGACGAAATTGACCACAATGTTCATCCAATGACACAAAACACCTTTTAGATGCACAAGATTGGATAATAACCATAATTGGACAAGAATTAGCCTAGGGAGGACGAAAATGACCTAATTGTTCATCCAATGAGACAAGACACCTATTGGATGCACAAGATTGGTTAAAAATCCTAATTGGACAAGAATTAGCCTAGGGAGGACGAAAATGACCTAATTGGTCATCCAATGAGACAAGACACCTATTGGATGCACAAGATTAGTTAAAAACCCTAATTGGACAAGAATTAGCCTAGGGAGGACGAAAATGACCTAAATATTCATCCAATGACACAAAAACACCTATTGGATACACAAGATTGGTTAAAAACCCTAATTGGACAAGATTAAGTGTAGGGAGGACGAAAATGATCGAAATGTTCATCCAATGACACAAAAACACCTATTGGATACACAAGATTGGTTAAAAACCCTAATTGGACAAGATTAAGTGTAGGGAGGACGAAATTGACCAAAATGTTCATCCAATGACACAAAACACCTATTGGATGCACAAGATTGGTTAATAACCCTAATTGGACAAGATTAAGTGTAGGGAGGACGAAATTGACCAAAATGTTCATCCAATGACACAAAACACCTATTGGATGCACAAGATTGGATAAAAACCGTAATTGGACAAGAATTAGCCTAGGGAGGACGAAAATGACGTATTTGTTCATCCAATGACACAAAAACACCTATTTGGATGCACAAGATTGGTTTGAAACCCTAATTGGACAAGATTAAGTTTAGGGAGGACGAAAATGACCTAAATGTTCATCCAATGATACAAAACACCTATTGGATGCACAAGATTGGTTACAAACCCTAATTGGAAAAGAATTAGCCTAGGGAGGACGATAATGACCTAATTCTTCATCCAATGACGCAAAAACACCTATTTGGATGCACAACATTGGTTAGAAACCCTAATTGGACAAGATTAAGTTTAGGGAGGACGAAAATGACCTAAATGTTCATCCAATGACACAAAACACCTATTGGATGCACAAGATTGGTTAAAAACCCTAATTGGACAAGAATTAGCATAGGGAGGACGAAAATGACCTAATTGTTCATCCAATGACCCAAACACACCTATTGGATGCACAAGATTGGTTAGAAACCCTAATTGGACAAGATTAAGTTTAGGGAGGACGAAAATGACCTAAATGTTCATCCAATGACACAAAATACCTATTGGATGCACAAGATTGGTTAAAAACCCTAATTGGACAAGAATTAGCCTAGGGAGGACGAAAATGACCTAAATATTCATCCAATGACACAAAAACACCTATTGGATACACAAGATTGGTTAAAAACCCTAATTGGACAAGATTAAGTGTAGGGAGGACGAAAATGACCTAAATGTTCATCCAATGATACAAAACACCTATTGGATGCACAAGATTGGTTACAAACCCTAATTGGAAAAGAATTAGCCTAGGGAGGACGATAATGACCTAATTCTTCATCCAATGACACAAAAACACCTATTTGGATGCACAACATTGGTTAAAACCCTAATTGGACAAGATTATGTTTAGGGAGGACGAAAATGACCTAAATGTTCATCCAATGACACAAAACACCTATTGGATGCACAAGATTGGATAAAAACCGTAATTGGACAAGAATTAGCCTAGGGAGGACGAAAATGACGTATTTGTTCATCCAATGACACAAAAACACCTATTTGGATGCACAAGATTGGTTAGAAACCCTAATTGGACAAGATTAAGTTTAGGGAGGACGAAAATGACCTAAATGTTCATCCAATGATACAAAACACCTATTGGATGCACAAGATTGGTTACAAACCCTAATTGGAAAAGAATTAGCCTAGGGAGGACGAAAATGACCTAATTCTTCATCCAATGACACAAAAACACCTATTTGGATGCACAACATTGGTTAAAACCCTAATTGGACAAGATTATGTTTAGGGAGGACGAAAATGACCTAAATGTTCATCCAATGACACAAAACACCTATTGGATGCACAAGATTGGTTAAAAACCCTAATTGGACAAGAATTAGCCTAGGGAGGACGAAAATGACCTAATTGTTCATCCAATGACACAAAAACACCTATTGGATGCACAAGATTGGTTAGAAACCCTAATTGGAAGAGATTAAGTTTAGGGAGGACGAAAATGACATCAATGTTCATCCAATGAGACAAAAACAACAATTGGATGCACAAGATTGGATAGAAACCCTAATTGGACAAGATTAAGTGTAGGGAGGACGAAAATGACCTAAATGTTCATCCAATGACACAAAACACCTATTGGATGCACAAGATTGGTTAAAAACCCTAATTGGACAAGAATTAGCCTAGGGAGGACGAAAATGACCTAATTGTTCATCCAATGACACAAAAACACCTATTGGATGCACAAGATTGGTTAGAAACCCTAATTGGACAAGATTAAGTTTAGGGAGGACGAAAATGACCTAAATGTTCATCTAATGACGCAAAACACCTATGGGATGCACAAGATTGGTTAAAAACCCTAATTGGACAAGAATTAGCCTAGGGAGGACGAAAATGACCTAATTGTTCATCCAATGACACAAAAACACCTATTGGATGCACAAGATTGGTTAGAAACCCTAATTGGACAAGATTAAGTCTAGGGAGGACGAAAATGACGTAAATGTTCATCCAATGACACAAAACACCTATTGGATGCACAAGATTGGTTAAAAACCCTAATTGGACAAGAATTAGCCTAGGGAGGACGAAAATGACCTAATTGTTCATCCAATGACACAAAAAAACCTATTGGATGCACATGATGGGTTAGAAACCCTAATTGGACAAGATTAAGTTTAGGGAGGACGAAAATGACCTAAATGTTCATCCAATGACACAAAACACCTATTGGATGCACAAGATTGGTTAAAAACCCTAATTGGACAAGAATTAGCATAGGGAGGACGAAAATGACCTAATTGTTCATCCAATGACACAAAAAACATATTGGATGCACAAGATTGGTTAGAAATCCTAATTGGACAAGATTTAGTTTAGGGAGGACGAAAATGACCTAAATGTTCATCCAATGACACAAAACACCTATTGGATGCACAAGATTGGTTAAAAACCCTAATTGGACAAGATTAAGTGTAGGGAGGACGAAATTGACCAAAATGTTCATCCAATGACACAAAACACCTATTGGATGCACAAGATTGGATAAAAACCGTAATTGGACAAGAATTAGCCTAGGGAGGACGAAAATGACGTATTTGTTCATCCAATGACACAAAAACACCTATTTGGATGCATAAGATTGGTTAGAAACCCTAATTGGACAAGATTAAGTTTAGGGAGGACGAAAATGACCTAAATGTTCATCCAATGACACAAAACACCTATTGGATGCACAAGATTGGTTAAAAAACCTAATTGGACAAGAATTAGCCTAGGGAGGACCAAAATGACCTATATGTTCATCCAATGAGACAAAAACACCTATAGGATGCACAAGATTGGTTAGAAACCCTAATTGGACAAGATTAATAGTAGAAGGCCGAAAAGCACCTAAATGTTCATCCAATGACACAAAAACACCTATTGGATGCACAAGATTGGTTAAAAACCCTAATTGGACAAGAATAAGACTAGGGAGGACGAAAATGACCTAATTGTTCATTCAATGACACAAACACACCTATTGGATGCACAAGATTGGTTAGAAACCCTAATTGGACAAGATTAAGTGTAGGGAGGACGAATAAGACCAAAATTTTCATCCAATGACACAAAAAAACCTATTGGATGCACAAGATTGGTTAGAAACCCTAATTGGATAAGATTAAGTTTAGGGAGGACGAAAATGACCTAAATGTTCATCCAATTACACAAAACACCTATTGGATGCACAAGATTGGTTAAAAACCCTAATTGGACAAGAATTAGCCTAGGGAGGACGAAAATGACTTAATTGTTCATCCAAGGAGACAAGACACCTATTGGATGCAAAAGATTGGTTAAAAACCCTAATTGGACAAGAATTAGCCTAGGGAGGACGAAAAAGACCTAAATGTTCATGCAATGACACAAAACACCTATTGGATGCACAAGATTGGTTACAAACCCTAATTGGACAAGATTAAGTGTAGGGAGGACGAAATTGACCACAATGTTCATCCAATGACACAAAACACCTATTAGATGCACAAGATTGGATAAAAACCGTAATTGGACAAGAATTAGCATAGGGAGGACGAAAATGACTTAATTGTTCATCCAATGAGACAAGACACCTATTGGATGCACAAGATTGGTTAAAAATCCTAGTTGGACAAGAATTAGCCTAGGGAGGACGAAAATGACCTAAATATTCATCCAATGACACTAAAACACCTATTGGATACACAAGATTGGTTAAAAACCGTAATTGGACAAGATTAAGTGTAGGGTGGACGAAAATGTCCTAAATGTTCATCCAATGATACAAAACACCTATTGGATGCACAAGATTGGTTAGAAATCCTAATTGGACAAGATTTAGTTTAGGGAGGACGAAAATGACCTAAATGTTCATCCAATGACACAAAACACCTATTGGATGCACAAGATTGGTTAAAAACCCTAATTGGAAAAGAATTAGCCAAGGGAGGACGATAATGACCTAATTGTTCATCCAATGACACAAAAACACCTATTTGGATGCACAACATTGGTTAGAAACCCTAATTGGACAAGATTAAGTTTAGGGAGGACGAAAATGACCTAAATGTTCATCCAATGACACAAAACACCTATTGGATGCACAAGATTGGTTAAAAACCCTAATTGGACAAGAATAAGTTTAGGGAGGACGAAAATGACCTAAATGTTCATCCAATGACACAAAACACCTATTGGATGCACAAGATTGGTTAAAAACCCTAATTGGACAAGAATTAGCATAGGGAGGACGAAAATGACCTAATTGTTCATCCAATGACACAAAAACACCTATTGGATGCACAAGATTGGTTAGAAACCCTAATTGGACAAGATTAAGTTTAGGGAGGACGAAAATGACCTAAATGTTCATCCAATGACAAAAAACACCTATTGGATGCACAAGATTGGTTAAAAACCCTAATTGGACAAGAATTAGCATAGGGAGGACGAAAATGACCTAATTGTTCATCCAATGACCCAAACACACCTATTGGATGCACAAGATTGGTTAGAAACCCTAATTGGACAAGATTAAGTTTAGGGAGGACGAAAATGACCTAAATGTTCATCCAATGACACAAAATACCTATTGGATGCACAAGATTGGTTAAAAACCCTAATTGGACAAGAATTAGCCTAGGGAGGACGAAAATGACCTAAATATTCATCCAATGACACAAAAACACCTATTGGATACACAAGATTGGTTAAAAACCCTAATTGGACAAGATTAAGTGAAGGGAGGACGAAAATGATCGAAATGTTCATCCAATGACACAAAAACACCTATTGGATACACAAGATTGGTTAAAAACCCTAATTGGACAAGATTAAGTGTAGGGAGGACGAAATTGACCAAAATGTTCATCCAATGACACAAAACACCTATTGGATGCACAAGATTGGTTAATAACCCTAATTGGACAAGATTAAGTGTAGGTAGGACGAAATTGACCAAAATGTTCATCCAATGACACAAAACACCTATTGGATGCACAAGATTGGATAAAAACCGTAATTGGACAAGAATTAGCCTAGGGAGGACGAAAATGACGTATTTGTTCATCCAATGACACAAAAACACCTATTTGGATGCACAAGATTGGTTAGAAACCCTAATTGGACAAGATTAAGTTTAGGGAGGACGAAAATGACCTAAATGTTCATCCAATGATACAAAACACCTATTGGATGCACAAGATTGGTTACAAACCCTAATTGGAAAAGAATTAGCCTAGGGAGGACGATAATGACCTAATTCTTCATCCAATGACACAAAAACACCTATTTGGATGCACAACATTGGTTAAAACCCTAATTGGACAAGATTATGTTTAGGGAGGACGAAAATGACCTAAATGTTCATCCAATGACACAAAACACCTATTGGATGCACAAGATTGGATAAAAACCGTAATTGGACAAGAATTAGCCTAGGGAGGACGAAAATGACGTATTTGTTCATCCAATGACACAAAAACACCTATTTGGATGCACAAGATTGGTTAGAAACCCTAATTGGACAAGATTAAGTTTAGGGAGGACGAAAATGACCTAAATGTTCATCCAATGATACAAAACACCTATTGGATGCACAAGATTGGTTACAAACCCTAATTGGAAAAGAATTAGCCTAGGGAGGACGATAATGACCTAATTCTTCATCCAATGACGCAAAAACACCTATTTGGATGCACAACATTGGTTAGAAACCCTAATTGGACAAGATTAAGTTTAGGGAGGACGAAAATGACCTAAATGTTCATCCAATGACA
>JBBPBS010000330.1:351104-361147 GCA_037974835.1 Cicer judaicum
AAAACACCTATTGGATGCACAAGATTGGTTAATAACCCTAATTGGACAAGATTAAGTGTAGGTAGGACGAAATTGACCAAAATGTTCATCCAATGACACAAAACACCTATTGGATGCACAAGATTGGATAAAAACCGTAATTGGACAAGAATTAGCCTAGGGAGGACGAAAATGACGTATTTGTTCATCCAATGACACAAAAACACCTATTTGGATGCACAAGATTGGTTAGAAACCCTAATTGGACAAGATTAAGTTTAGGGAGGACGAAAATGACCTAAATGTTCATCCAATGATACAAAACACCTATTGGATGCACAAGATTGGTTACAAACCCTAATTGGAAAAGAATTAGCCTAGGGAGGACGATAATGACCTAATTCTTCATCCAATGACACCAAAACACCTATTTGGATGCACAACATTGGTTAAAACCCTAATTGGACAAGATTATGTTTAGGGAGGACGAAAATGACCTAAATGGTCATCCAATGACACAAAACACCTATTGGATGCACAAGATTGGTTAAAAACCCTAATTGGACAAGAATTAGCCTAGGGAGGAAGAAAATGACCTAATTTATCATCCAGTGAGACTAGACACCTATTGGATGCACAAGATTAGTTAAAAACCTTAATTGGACAAGAATTAGCCTAGGGATGACGAAAATGACCTAAATATTCATCCAACGACACAAAAACACCTATTGGATACACAAGATTGGTTAAAACCCCTAATTGGACAGGATTAAGTGTAGGGAGGACGAAAATGACCGAAATGTTCATCCAATGACACAAAACACCTATTGGATGCACAAGATTGGTTAAAAACCCTAGTTGGACAAGAATTAGCCTAAGGAGGACGAAAATGATCTAATTATTCATCCAATGACACAAAAACACCTTTATGGATGCTCAAGATTGGTTAGAAAACCTAATTGGACAAGATTAAGTTTTGGGTGGACGAAAATGACCTAAATGTTCATCCAATGACACAAAATACCTATTGGATGCACAAGATTAGTTAAAAACCCATATTAGACAAGAATTAGCCTAGGGAGGGCGAAAATGACCTAATTGTTCATCCAATGACACAAAAAACATATTGGATGCACAAGATTGGTTAGAAATCCTAATTGGACAAGATTTAGTTTAGGGAGGACGAAAATGACCTAAATGTTCATCCAATGACACAAAACACCTATTGGATGTACAAGATTGGTTAAAAACCCTAATTGGACAAGATTAAGTGTAGGGAGGACGAAAATGACCGAAATGTTCATCCAATGACACAAAACACCTATTGGATGCACAAGATTGGTTAAAAACCCTAGTTGGACAAGAATTAGCCTAAGGAGGACGAAAATGATCTAATTATTCATCCAATGACACAAAAACACCTTTATGGATGCTCAAGATTGGTTAGAAAACCTAATTGGACAAGATTAAGTTTTGGGTGGACGAAAATGACCTAAATGTTCATCCAATGACACAAAATACCTATTGGATGCACAAGATTAGTTAAAAACCCATATTAGACAAGAATTAGCCTAGGGAGGGCGAAAATGACCTAATTGTTCATCCAATGACACAAAAAACATATTGGATGCACAAGATTGGTTAGAAATCCTAATTGGACAAGATTTAGTTTAGGGAGGACGAAAATGACCTAAATGTTCATCCAATGACACAAAACACCTATTGGATGCACAAGATTGGTTAAAAACCCTAATTGGATAAGATTAAGTTTAGGGAGGACGAAATTGACCACAATGTTCATCCAATGACACAAAACACCTTTTAGATGCATAAGATTGGATAATAACCATAATTGGACAAGAATTAGCCTAGGGAGGACGAAAATGACCTAATTGTTCATCCAATGAGACAAGACACCTATTGGATGCACAAGATTGGTTAAAAATCCTAATTGGACAAGAATTAGCCTAGGGAGGACGAAAATGACCTAATTGGTCATCCAATGAGACAAGACACCTATTGGATGCACAAGATTAGTTAAAAACCCTAATTGGACAAGAATTAGCCTAGGGAGGACGAAATTGGACAAGATTGGTTAATAACCCTAATTGGACAAGATTAAGTGTAGGGAGGACGAAATTGACCAAAATGTTAATCCAATGACACAAAACACCTATTGGATGCACAAGATTGGATAAAAACCGTAATTGGACAAGAATTAGCCTAGGGAGGACGAAAATGACGTATTTGTTCATCCAATGACACAAAAACACCTATTTGGATGCACAAGATTGGTTAGAAACCCTAATTGGACAAGATTAAGTTTAGGGAGGACGAAAATGACCTAAATGTTCATCCAATGATACAAAACACCTATTGGATGCACAAGATTGGTTACAAACCCTAATTGGAAAACAATTAGCCTAGGGAGGACGATAATGACCTAATTCTTCATCCAATGACGCAAAAACACCTATTTGGATGCACAACATTGGTTAGAAACCCTAATTGGACAAGATTAAGTTTAGGGAGGACGAAAATGACCTAAATGTTCATCCAATGACACAAAACACCTATTGGATGCACAATATTGGTTAAAAACCCTAATTGGACAAGAATTAGCCTAGGGAGGACGAAAATGACCTAATTGTTCATCCAATGACCCAAACACACCTATTGGATGCACAAGATTGGTAAGAAACCCTAATTGGACAAGATTAAGTTTAGGGAGGACGAAAATGACCTAAATGTTCATCCAATGATACAAAACACCTATTGGATGCACAAGATTGGTTACAAACCCTAATTGGAAAAGAATTAGCCTAGGGAGGACGATAATGACCTAATTCTTCATCCAATGACGCAAAAACACCTATTTGGATGCACAACATTGGTTAAAACCCTAATTGGACAAGATTATGTTTATGGAGGACCAAAATGACCTAAATGTTCATCCAATGACACAAAACACCTATTGGATGCACAAGATTGGTTAAAAACCCTAATTGGACAAGAATTAGCCTAGGGAGGAAGAAAATGACCTAATTTATCATCCAGTGAGACTAGACACCTATTGGATGCACAAGATTAGTTAAAAACCTTAATTGCACAAGAATTAGCCTAGGGATGACGAAAATGACCTAAATATTCATCCAACGACACAAAAAGACCTATTGGATACACAAGATTGGTTAAAACCCCTAATTGCACAGGATTAAGTGTAGGGAGGACGAAAATGACCGAAATGTTCATCCAATGACACAAAACACCTATTGGATGCACAAGATTGGTTAAAAACCCTAGTTGGACAACAATTAGCCTAAGGAGGACGAAAATGATCTAATTATTCATCCAATGACACAAAAACACCTTTATGGATGCTCAAGATTGGTTAGAAAACCTAATTGGACAAGATTAAGTTTTGGGTGGACGAAAATGACCTAAATGTTCATCCAATGACACAAAATACCTATTGGATGCACAAGATTAGTTAAAAACCCATATTAGACAAGAATTAGCCTAGGGAGGGCGAAAATGACCTAATTGTTCATCCAATGACACAAAAAACATATTGGATGCACAAGATTGGTTAGAAATCCTAATTGGACAAGATTTAGTTTAGGGAGGACGAAAATGACCTAAATGTTCATCCAATGACACAAAACACCTATTGGATGCACAAGATTGGTTAAAAACCCTAATTGGACAAGAATTAGCCTAGGGAGGACGAAAATGACCTAATTGTTCATCCAATGACACAAAAACACCTATTGGATGCACAAGATTGGTTAGAAACCCTAATTGGACAAGATTAAGTTTAGGGAGGACGAAAATGACCTAAATGTTCATCTAATGACGCAAAACACCTATGGGATGCACAAGATTGGTTAAAAACCCTAATTGGACAAGAATTAGCCTAGGGAGGACGAAAATGACCTAATTGTTCATCCAATGACACAAAAACACCTATTGGATGCACAAGATTGGTTAGAAACCCTAATTGTACAACATTAAGTTTAGGGAGGACGAAAATGACCTAAATATTCATCCAATGACACAAAAACACCTATTGGATGCACAAGATTGGTTAGAAACCAGTATTGGACAACATTAAATTTAGGGAGGACGAAAATGACCTAAATTCATCCAATGACACAAAACACCTATTGGAAGCACAAGATTGGTTAAAAACCCTAATTGGACAAGATTAAGTGAAGGGAGGACGAAAATGACCTAAATATTCTTCCAATGACACAAAAATACACATTGGATGCACAAGATTGGGTAGAAACCCTAATTGGATAAGAATAAGCCGAAGGAGGACGAAAATGACCTAAATGTTCATCCAATGACACAAAACACCTATTGGATGCACAAGATTGGTTAAAAACCCTAATTGGACAAGAATTAGCCTAGGGAGGACGAAAATGACCTAAATGTTCATCCAATGACACAAAACACCTAATGGATGCACAAGATTGGTTAAAAACCCTAATTAGACAAGAATTAGCCTAGGGACGACGAAAATGACCTAAATGTTCATCCAATGAAACAAAACACCTATTGGATGCATAAGATTGGTTAAAAACCCTAATTGGACTACATTTAGTGTAGGGAGGACGAAAATGACCTAAATGTTCATCCAATGACACAAAACTCCTATTGGATGCACAAGATTGGTTAAAAACCCTAATTGGACAAGAATTAGCCTAGGGAGGACAAAAATGACCTAAATGTTCATCCAATGACACAAAACACCTATTGGATGCACAAGATTGGTTAAAAACCCTAATTGGACAAGATTAAGTGTAGGGAGGACGAAAATGACCTAATTGTTCATCCAATGACACAAAACACCTATTGGATGCACAACATTGGTTAGAAACCCTAATTGGACAAGATTAAGTTTAGGGAGGACGAAAATGACCTAAATGTTCATCCAATGACACAAAACACCTATTGGATGCACAAGATTGGTTAAAAACCCTAATTGGACAAGATTAAGTGTAGGGAGGACGAAATTGACCAAAATGTTCATCCAATGACACAAAACACCTATTGGATGCACAAGATTGGATAAAAACCGTAATTGGACAAGAATTAGCCTAGGGAGGACGAAAATGACGTATTTGTTCATCCAATGACACAAAAACACCTATTTGGATGCACAAGATTGGTTAGAAACCCTAATTGGACAAGATTAAGTTTAGGGAGGACGAAAATGACCTAAATGTTCATCCAATGATACAAAACACCTATTGGATGCACAAGATTGGTTACAAACCCTAATTGGAAAAGAATTAGCCTAGGGAGGACGATAATGACCTAATTCTTCATCCAATGACGCAAAAACACCTATTTGGATGCACAACATTGGTTAGAAACCCTAATTGGACAAGATTAAGTTTAGGGAGGACGAAAATGACCTAAATGTTCATCCAATGACACAAAACACCTATTGGATGCACAAGATTGGTTAAAAACCCTAATTGGACAAGAATTAGCATAGGGAGGACGAAAATGACCTAATTGTTCATCCAATGACCCAAACACACCTATTGGATGCACAAGATTGGTTAGAAACCCTAATTGGACAAGATTAAGTTTAGGGAGGACGAAAATGACCTAAATGTTCATCCAATGACACAAAATACCTATTGGATGCACAAGATTGGTTAAAAACCCTAATTGGACAAGAATTAGCCTAGGGAGGACGAAAATGACCTAAATATTCATCCAATGACACAAAAACACCTATTGGATACACAAGATTGGTTAAAAACCCTAATTGGACAAGATTAAGTGTAGGGAGGACGAAAATGACCTAAATGTTCATCCAATGATACAAAACACCTATTGGATGCACAAGATTGGTTACAAACCCTAATTGGAAAAGAATTAGCCTAGGGAGGACGATAATGACCTAATTGTTCATCCAATGACACAAAAACACCTATTTGGATGCACAACATTGGTTAGAAACCCTAATTGGACAAGATTAACTTTAGGGAGGACGAAAATGACCTAATTGTTCATTCAATGACACAAACACACCTATTGGATGCACAAGATTGGTTAGAAACCCTAATTAGACAAGATTAAGTGTAAGGAGGACGAATAAGACCAAAATTTTCATCCAATGACACAAAAAAACCTATTGGATGCACAAGATTGGTTAGAAACCCTAATTGGACAAGATTAAGTTTAGGGAGGACGAAAATGACCTAAATGTTCATCCAATTACACAAAACAGCTATTGGATGCACAAGATTGGTTAAAAACCCTAATTGGACAAGAATTAGCCTAGGGAGGACGAAAATGACTTAATTGTTCATCCAATGAGACAAGACACCTATTGGATGCACAAGATTGGTTAAAAACCCTAATTGGACAAGAATTAGCCTAGGGAGGACGAAAATGACCTAAATGTTCACCCAATGACACAAAACACCTATTGGATGCACAAGATTGGTTACAAACCCTAATTGGACAAGATTAAGTGTATGGAGGACGAAATTGACCACAATGTTCATCCAATGACACAAAACACCTATTAGATGCACAAGATTGGATAAAAACCGTAATTGGACAAGAATTAGCCTAGGGAGGACGAAAATGACTTAATTGTTCATCCAATGAGACAAGACACCTATTGGATGCACAAGATTGGTTAAAAATCCTAATTGGACAAGAATTAGCCTAGGGAGGACGAAAATGACCTAAATATTCATCCAATGACACTAAAACACCTATTGGATACACAAGATTGGTTAAAAACCGTAATTGGACAAGATTAAGTGTAGGGTGGACGAAAATGTCCTAAATGTTCATCCAATGATACAAAACACCTATTGGATGCACAAGATTGGTTAGAAATCCTAATTGGACAAGATTTAGTTTAGGGAGGACGAAAATGACCTAAATGTTCATCCAATGACACAAAACACCTATTGGATGCACAAGATTGGTTAAAAACCCTAATTGGACAAGATTAAGTTTAGGGAGGACGAAATTGACCACAATGTTCATCCAATGACACAAAACACCTTTTAGATGCACAAGATTGGATAATAACCATAATTGGACAAGAATTAGCCTAGGGAGGACGAAAATGACCTAATTGTTCATCCAATGAGACAAGACACCTATTGGATGCACAAGATTGGTTAAAAATCCTAATTGGACAAGAATTAGCCTAGGGAGGACGAAAATGACCTAATTGGTCATCCAATGAGACAAGACACCTATTGGATGCACAAGATTAGTTAAAAACCCTAATTGGACAAGAATTAGCCTAGGGAGGACGAAAATGACCTAAATATTCATCCAATGACACAAAAACACCTATTGGATACACAAGATTGGTTAAAAACCCTAATTGGACAAGATTAAGTGTAGGGAGGACGAAAATGATCGAAATGTTCATCCAATGACACAAAAACACCTATTGGATACACAAGATTGGTTAAAAACCCTAATTGGACAAGATTAAGTGTAGGGAGGACGAAATTGACCAAAATGTTCATCCAATGACACAAAACACCTATTGGATGCACAAGATTGGTTAATAACCCTAATTGGACAAGATTAAGTGTAGGGAGGACGAAATTGACCAAAATGTTCATCCAATGACACAAAACACCTATTGGATGCACAAGATTGGATAAAAACCGTAATTGGACAAGAATTAGCCTAGGGAGGACGAAAATGACGTATTTGTTCATCCAATGACACAAAAACACCTATTTGGATGCACAAGATTGGTTTGAAACCCTAATTGGACAAGATTAAGTTTAGGGAGGACGAAAATGACCTAAATGTTCATCCAATGATACAAAACACCTATTGGATGCACAAGATTGGTTACAAACCCTAATTGGAAAAGAATTAGCCTAGGGAGGACGATAATGACCTAATTCTTCATCCAATGACGCAAAAACACCTATTTGGATGCACAACATTGGTTAGAAACCCTAATTGGACAAGATTAAGTTTAGGGAGGACGAAAATGACCTAAATGTTCATCCAATGACACAAAACACCTATTGGATGCACAAGATTGGTTAAAAACCCTAATTGGACAAGAATTAGCATAGGGAGGACGAAAATGACCTAATTGTTCATCCAATGACCCAAACACACCTATTGGATGCACAAGATTGGTTAGAAACCCTAATTGGACAAGATTAAGTTTAGGGAGGACGAAAATGACCTAAATGTTCATCCAATGACACAAAATACCTATTGGATGCACAAGATTGGTTAAAAACCCTAATTGGACAAGAATTAGCCTAGGGAGGACGAAAATGACCTAAATATTCATCCAATGACACAAAAACACCTATTGGATACACAAGATTGGTTAAAAACCCTAATTGGACAAGATTAAGTGTAGGGAGGACGAAAATGACCTAAATGTTCATCCAATGATACAAAACACCTATTGGATGCACAAGATTGGTTACAAACCCTAATTGGAAAAGAATTAGCCTAGGGAGGACGATAATGACCTAATTCTTCATCCAATGACACAAAAACACCTATTTGGATGCACAACATTGGTTAAAACCCTAATTGGACAAGATTATGTTTAGGGAGGACGAAAATGACCTAAATGTTCATCCAATGACACAAAACACCTATTGGATGCACAAGATTGGTTAAAAACCCTAATTGGACAAGAATTAGCCTAGGGAGGACGAAAATGACCTAATTGTTCATCCAATGACACAAAAACACCTATTGGATGCACAAGATTGGTTAGAAACCCTAATTGGAAGAGATTAAGTTTAGGGAGGACGAAAATGACATCAATGTTCATCCAATGAGACAAAAACAACAATTGGATGCACAAGATTGGATAGAAACCCTAATTGGACAAGATTAAGTGTAGGGAGGACGAAAATGACCTAAATGTTCATCCAATGACACAAAACACCTATTGGATGCACAAGATTGGTTAAAAACCCTAATTGGACAAGAATTAGCCTAGGGAGGACGAAAATGACCTAATTGTTCATCCAATGACACAAAAACACCTATTGGATGCACAAGATTGGTTAGAAACCCTAATTGGACAAGATTAAGTTTAGGGAGGACGAAAATGACCTAAATGTTCATCTAATGACGCAAAACACCTATGGGATGCACAAGATTGGTTAAAAACCCTAATTGGACAAGAATTAGCCTAGGGAGGACGAAAATGACCTAATTGTTCATCCAATGACACAAAAACACCTATTGGATGCACAAGATTGGTTAGAAACCCTAATTGAACAAGAATTAGCCTAGGGAGGACGAAAATGACCTAAATGTTCATCCAATGACACAAAAACACCTATTGGATGCACAAGATTGGTTAGAAACCCTAATTGGACAAGATTAAGTTTAGGGAGGACGAAAATGACCTAAATGTTCATCCAATGACACAAAATACCTATTGGATGCACAAGATTGGTTAAAAACCCTAATTGGACAAGAATTAGCCTAGGGAGGACGAAAATGACCTAATTGTTCATCCAATGACAGAAAAAAAACGTATCGGATGCACAAGTTTGGTTAGAAACCCTAATTGAACAAGATTAAGTGTAGGGAGGACGAAAATGACCTAAATGTTCATCCAATGACACAAAACACCTATTGGATGCACAAGATTGGTTAAAAACCCTAATTGGACAAGAATTATCATAGGGAGGACGAAAATGACCTAATTGTTCATCCAATGACACAAAAACACCAATTGGATGCACAAGATTGGTTAGAAACCCAAATTGGACAAGAAAAAGTGTAGGGAGGACGAAAATGAACTAAGTGTTCATCCAATGACACATAACACCTATTGGATGAACAAGATTGGTTAAAAATCCTAATTGGACAAGAATTAGCCTAGGGAGGACGAAAATGACCTAATTGTTCATCCAATGACACAAAAACACCTATCGCATGCACAAGATTGGTTAGAAACCCTAATTGAACAAGATTAAGTGTAGGGAGGACGAAAATGACCTAAATGTTCATCCAACGACACAAAACACCTATTGGATGCACAAGATTGGTTAAAAACC
>JBBPBS010000330.1:361157-417264 GCA_037974835.1 Cicer judaicum
AAACAAAAACACCTATCGGATGCACAAGATTGGTTAGAAACCCTAATTGAACAAGATTAAGTGTAGGGACGACGAAAATGACCTAAATGTTCATCCAATGATACAAAACACCTACTGGATGCACAAGATTGGTTAAAAACCCTAATTGGATAAGAATTAGCATAAGGAGGACGAAAATGACCTAAGTGTTCATCCAATGACACAAAACACCTATTGGATGCACAAGATTGGTTAAAAACCCTAATTGGACAAGAATTATCATAGGGAGGACGAAAATGACCTAATTGTTCATCCAATGACACAAAAACACCAATTGCATGCACAAGATTGGTTAGAAACCCTAATTGGAAAAGATAAAGTGTAGGGAGGACGAAAATGACCTAAAATGTTCATCCAATGACACAAAACACCTATTGGATGCACAAGATTGGTTAAAAACCCTAATTGGACAAGAATTAGCATAGGGAGGACGAAAATGACCTAATTGTTCATCCAATGACACAAAAACACCTATTGGATGCACAAGATTGGTTAGAAACCCTAATTGGACAAGATTAAGTTTAGGGAGGACGAAAATGACCTAAATGTTCATCTAATGACGCAAAACACCTATGGGATGCACAAGATTGGTTAAAAACCCTAATTGGACAAGAATTAGCCTAGGGAGGACGAAAATGACCTAATTGTTCATCCAATGACACAAAAACACCTATTGGATGCACAAGATTGGTTAGAAACCCTAATTGGACAAGATTAAGTTTAGGGAGGACGAAAATGACCTAAATCTTCATCCAATGACACAAAACACCTATTGGATGCACAAGATTGGTTAAAAACCCTAATTGGACAAGATTAAGTGTAGGGAGGACGAAAATGACCTAAATGTTCATCCAATGACACAAAACACCTATTGGATGAACAAGATTGGTTAAAAACCCTAATTGGACAAGAATTAGCCTAGGGAGGACGAAAATGACCTAATTGTTCATCCAATGACACAAAAACACCTATCGCATGCACAAGATTGGTTAGAAACCCTAATTGAACAAGATTAAGTGTAGGGAGGACGAAAATGACCTAAATGTTCATCCAACGACACAAAACACCTATTGGATGCACAAGATTGGTTAAAAACCCTAATTGGATAAGAATTAGCCTAAGGAGGACGAAAATGACCTAAATGTTCATCCAATGACACAAAACACCTATTGGATGCACAAGATTGGTTAAAAACCCTAATTGGACAAGAATTAGCATAGGGAGGACGAAAATGACCTAATTGTTCATCCAATGACACAAAAAACATATTGGATGCACAAGATTGGTTAGAAATCCTAATTGGACAAGATTTAGTTTAGGGAGGACGAAAATGACCTAAATGTTCATCCAATGACACAAAACACCTATTGGATGCACAAGATTGGTTAAAAACCCTAATTGGACAAGATTAAGTTTAGGGAGGACGAAATTGACCACAATGTTCATCCAATGACACAAAACACCTTTTAGATGCACAAGATTGGATAATAACCATAATTGGACAAGAATTAGCCTAGGGAGGACGAAAATGACCTAATTGTTCATCCAATGAGACAAGACACCTATTGGATGCACAAAGATTGGTTAAAAATCCTAATTGGACAAGAATTAGCCTAGGGAGGACGAAAATGACCTAATTGGTCATCCAATGAGACAAGACACCTATTGGATGCACAAGATTAGTTAAAAACCCTAATTGGACAAGAATTAGCCTAGGGAGGACGAAAATGACCTAAATATTCATCCAATGACACAAAAACACCTATTGGATACACAAGATTGGTTAAAAACCCTAATTGGACAAGATTAAGTGTAGGGAGGACGAAATTGACCAAAATGTTCATCCAATGACACAAAACACCTATTGGATGCACAAAATTGGATAAAAACCGTAATTAGACAAGAATTAGCCTAGGGAAAACGAAAATGACCTAATTGTTCATCCAATGAGACAAGACACCTATTGGATGCATAAGATTAGCTCAAAACCCTAATTGGACAAGAATTAGCCTAGGGAGGACGAAAATGACCTAAATGTTCATCCAATGACACAAAACACCTATTGGATGCACATGATTGGTTAAAAACCCTAGTTGGACAAGAATTAGCCTAGGGAGGACGAAAATGACCTAAATATTCATCCAATGACACAAAAACACCTATTGGATACACAAGATTGGTTAAAAACCCTAATTGGACAAGATTAAGTGTAGGGAGGACGAAATTGACCAAAATGTTCATCCAATGACACAAAACACCTATTGGATGCACAAAATTGGATAAAAACCGTAATTAGACAAGAATTAGCCTAGGGAAAACGAAAATGACCTAATTGTTCATCCAATGAGACAAGACACCTATTGGATGCATAAGATTAGTTCAAAACCCTAATTGGACAAGAATTAGCCTAGGGAGGACGAAAATGACCTAAATGTTCATCCAATGACACAAAACACCTATTGGATGCACATGATTGGTTAAAAACCCTAGTTGGACAAGAATTAGCCTAGGGAGGACGAAAATGACCTAATTGTTCATCCAATGACACAAAAACACCTATTTGGATGCACAAGATTGGTTCGAAACCCTAATTGGACAAGATTATCTTTTGGGAGGACGAAAATGACCTAAATGTTCATCCAATGACACAAAATACCTATTGGATGCACAAGATTGGTAAAAAACCCTAATTGGACAAGAATTAGCCTAGGGAGGGCGAAAATGACCCAATTGTTCATCCAATGACACAAAAAACATATTGGATGCACAAGATTGGTTATAAATCCTAATTGAACAAGATTTAGTTTAGGGAGGACGAAAATGACCTAAATGTTCATCCAATGACACAAAACACCTATTGGATGCACAAGATTGGTTAAAAACCCTAATTGGACAAGATTAAGTGTAGGGAGGACGAAATTGACCACAATTTTCATCCAATGACACAAAACACCTATTAGATGCACAAGATTGGATAAAAACCGTAATTGGACCAGAATTAGCCTAGGGTGGACGAAAATGACCTAATTGTTCTTCCAATGAGACAAGACACCAATTGGATGCACAAGATTGGTTAAAAATCCTAATTGGACAAGAATTAGCCTGGGGAGGACGAAAATGACCTAAATATTCATCCAATGACACTAAAACACCTATTGGATACACAAGATTGGTTAAAAACCGTAATTGGACAAGATTAAGTGTAGGGAGGACGACAATGACCTAAATTTTCATCCAATGATACAAAACACCTATTGGATGCACAAGATTGGTTACAAACCCTAATTGGAAAAGAATTAGCCTAGGGAGGACGATAATGACCTAATTGTTCATCCAATGACACAAAAACACCTATTTGGATGCACAACATTGGTTAGAAACCCTAATTGGACAAGATTATGTTTAGGGAGGACGAAAATGACTTAAATGTTCATCCAATGACACAAAACACCTATTGGATGCACAAGATTGTTTAAAAACCCTAATTGGACAAGAATTAGCCTAGGGAGGACGAAAATGACCTAATTGTTCATCCATTGAGACAAGACACCTATTGGATGCACAAGATTAGTTAAAAACCCTAATTGGACAAGAATTAGCCTAGGGAGGACGAAAATGACCTAAATATTCATCCAATGACACAAAAACACCTATTGGATACACAAGATTGGTTAAAAACCCTAATTCGACAAGATTAAGAGTAGGGAGGACGAAAATGACCGAAATGTTCATCCAATGACACAAAACACCTATTGGATGCACAAGATTGGTTAAAAACCCTAGTTGGAAAAGATTTAGCCTAGGGAGGAAGAAAATGACCTAATTGTTCATCCAATGACACAAAAACACCTTTATGGATGCACAAGATTGGTTAGAAACCTCTAATTGGACAAGATTAAGTTTTGGGGGGACGAAAATGACCTAAATGTTCATCCAATGACACAAAATACCTATTGGATGCACAAGATTAGTTAAAAACCCTAATTAGACAAGAATTAGCCTAGGGAGGGCGAAAATGACCTAATTGTTCATCCAATGACACAAAAAACATATTGGATGCACAAGATTGGTTAGAAATCCTAATTGGACAAGATTTAGTTTAGGGAGGACGAAAATGACCTAAATGTTCATCCAATGACACAAAACACCTATTGGATGCACAAGATTGGTTAAAAACCCTAATTGGACAAGATTAAGTGTAGGGAGGAAGAAATTGACCACAATGTTCATCCAATGACACAAAACACCTATTAGATGCACAAGATTGGATAATAACCGTAATTGGGCAAGAATTAGCCTAGGGAGGACGAAAATGACCTAATTGTTCATCCAATGAGACAAGACACCTATTGGATGCACAAGATTGGTTAAAAATCCTAATTGGACAAGAATTAGCCTAGGGAGGACGAAAATGACCTAAATATTCATCCAATGACACTAATACACCTATTTTATACACAAGATTGGTTAAAAACCGTAATTGGACAAGATTAAGTGTAGGGAGGACGAAAATGACCTAAATGTTCATCCAATGATACAAAACACCTATTAGATGCACAAGATTGGTTACAAACCCTAATTGGAAAAGAATTAGTCTAGGGAGGACGATAATGACCTAATTGTTCATCCAATGACACAAAAACACCTATTTGGATGCACAACATTGGTTAGAAACCCTAATTGGACAAGATTATGTTTAGGGAGGACGAAAATGACTTAAATGTTCATCCAATGACACAAAACACCTATTGGATGCACAAGATTGTTTAAAAACCCTAATTGGACAAGAATTAGCCTAGGGAGGACGAAAATGACCTAATTGTTCATCCAATGACACAAACACACCTATTGGATGCACAAGATTGGTTAGAAACCCAAATTGGACAAGATTAAGTGTAGGAAGGACGAATAAGACCAAAATGTTCATCCAATGACACAAAAAAACCTATTGGATGCACAAGATTGGTTAGAAACCCTAATTGGACAAGAATTAGCCTAGGAAGGACGAAAATGACCAAATTGTTCATCCAATGACACAAAAACACCTATTGCATGCACAAGATTGGTTAGAAACCCTAATTGGACAAGATTAATAGTAGAACGACGAAAAGGACCTAAATGTTAATCCAATGACACAAAAACACCTATTGGATGCACAAGACTGGTTAAAAACCCTAATTGGACAAGAATAAGACTAGGGAGGACGAAAATGACCTAATTGTTCATTCAATGACACAAACACACCTATTGGATGGACAAGATTGGTTAGAAACCCTAATTGGACAAGATTAAGTGTAGGGAGGACGAATAAGACCAAAATGTTCATCCAATGACACAAAAAAACCTATTGGATGCACAAGATTGGTTTGAAACCCTAATTGGACAAGAATTAGCCTAGGGAGGACGAAAATGACCTAAATGTTCATCCAATGACACAAAACACTTATTGGATGCACAATATTGGTTAAAAACCCTAATTGGACAAGAATTAGCCTAGGGAGGACGAAAATGACCTAATTGTTCATCCAATGACACAAAACACATATTGGATGCACAAGATTGGTTAGAAATCCTAATTGGACAAGATTTAGTTTAGGAAGGACGAAAATGACCTAAATGTTCATCCAATGACACAAAACACCTACTGGATGCACAAGATTGGTTAATAACCCTAATTGGACAAGATTAAGTGTAGGGAGGACGAAATTGACCAAAATGTTCATCCAATGACACAAAACACCTATTGGATGGACAAGATTGGATAAAAACCGTAATTGGACAAGAATTAGCCTAGGGAGGACGAAAATGACCTAAATGTTCATCCAATGACACAAAACACTTATTGGATGCACAAGATTGGTTAAAAACCCTAATTGGACAAGAATTAGCCTAGGGAGGACGAAAATGACGTAAATGTTCATCCAATGACACAAAACACCTATTGTATGCACAAGATTGGTTAAAAACCCTAGTTGGACAAGAATTAGCCTAGGGAGGACGAAAATGACCTAATTGTTCATCCAATGACACAAAAACACCTATTTGGATGCACAAGATTGGTTAGAAACCCTAATTGGACAAGATTAAGTTTAGGGAGGACGAAAATGACCTAAATATTCATCCAATGACACAAAATACCTATTGGATGCACAAGATTGGTTAAAAACCCTAATTGGACAAGAATTAGCCTAGGGAGGACGAAAACGACCTAATTGTTCATCCAATGACACAAAACACATATTGGATGCACAAGATTGATTAGAAATCCTAATTGGACAAGACTATGTTTAGGGAGGACAAAAATGACCTAAATGTTCATCCAATGACACAAAACACCTATTGGATGCACAAGATTGTTTAAAAACCCTAATTGGATAAGAATTAGCCTAGGGAGGACGAAAATGACCTAATTGTTCATCCAATGAGACAAGACACCTATTGGATGCACAAGATTAGTTAAAAACCCTAATTGATCAAGAATTAGCCTAGGGAGGACGAAAATGACCTAAATATTCATCCAATGACACAAAAACACCTATTGGATACACAAGATTGGTTAAAAACCCTAATTGGACAAGATTAAGTGTAGGGAGGACGAAAATGATCGAAATGTTCATCCAATGACACAAAACACCTATTGGATGCACAAGATTGGTTAAAAACCCTAGTTGGACAAGAATTAGCCTAGGGAGGACGAAAATGACCTAATTGTTCATCCAATGACACAAAAACACCTTTATGGATGCACAAGATTGGTTAGAAACCCTAATTGGAAAAGATTAAGTTTTGGGTGGACGAAAATGACCTAAATGTTCATCCAATGACACAAAACACATATTGGATGCACAAGATTGGTTAGAAATCCTAATAAGACAAGATTTAGTTTAGGGAGGAGGAAAATGACCTAAATGTTCATCCAATGACACAAAACACCTATTGGATGCACAAGATTGGTTAATAACCCTAATTGGACAAGATTAAGTGTAGGGAAGACGAAATTGACCAAAATGTTCATCCAATGACACAAAACACCTATTGGATGCACAAGATTGGATAAAAACTGTAATTGGACAAGAATTAGCCTAGGGAGGACTAAAATGACCTAATTGTTCATCCAATGAGACAAGACACCTATTGGATGCACAAGATTGGTTAAAAACCCTAATTGGACAAGACTTAGCCTAGGGAGGACGAAAATGACCTAAATATTCATCCAATGACACAAAAACACCTATTGGATACACAAGATTGGTTAAAAACCGTAATTGGACAAGATTAAGTGTAGGGAGGACGAAAATGATCGAAATGTTCATCCAATGACACAAAACACCTATTGGATGCATAAGATTGGTTAAAAACCCTGGTTGGACAAGAATTAGCATAGGGAGGACGAAAATGACCTAATTTTTCATCCAATGACGCAAAAACACCTATTTGGATGCACAAGATTGGTTAGAAACCCTAATTGGACAAGATTAAGTTTAGGGAGGACGAAAATGACCTAAATGTTCATCCAATGACACAAAATACCTATTGGATGCACAAGATTGGTTAAAAACCCTAATTGGACAAGAATTAGCATAGGGAGGACGAAAATGACCTAATTGTTCATCCAATGACACAAAAAACATATTGGATGCACAAGATTGGTTAGAAATCCTAATTGGACAAGATTTAGTTTAGGGAGGACGAAAATGACCTAAATGTTCATCCAATGACACAAAACATCTATTGGATGCCAAAGATTGGTTAAAAACCCTAGTTGGACAAGAATTAGCCTAGGGAGGACGAAAATAACCTAATTGTTCATCCAATGACACAAAAACACATATTGGATGCACAAGACTGGTTAGAAACCCTAATTGGACAAGATTAAGTGTAGGGAGGACGAGAAGGACCTAAATGTTCATCCAAAGACACAAAAACACCAATTGGATGCACAAGATTGGTTAAAAACCCTAGTTGGACAAGAATTAGCCTAGGGAGGACGAAAATGACCTCATTGTTCATCCAATGACACAAAAACATCTATTGGATACACAGGATTGGTTACAAACCCTAATTGGACAAGATTAAGTTTGGGGATGACGAAAATGACCTAAATGTTCATCCAATGACACAAAACACCTATTGGATGCATAAGATTGGTTAAAAACCCTAGTTGGACAAGAATTAGCCTAGGGAGGACGAAAATGACCTAATTGTTCATCCAATGACACAAAAACACCTATTTGGATGCACAAGATTGGTTCGAAACCCTAATTGGACAAGATTAAGTTTAGGGAGGACGAAAATGACCTAAATGTTCATCCAATGACACAAAATACCTACTGGAAGCACAAGATTGGTAAAAAACCCTAATTGGACAAGAATTAGCATGGGAGGACGAAAATGACCTAATTGTTCATCCAATGACACAAAAAACATATTGGATGCACAAGATTGGTTAGAAATCCTAATTGGACAAGATTTAGTTTAGGGAGGACGAAAATGACCTAAATGTTCATCCAATGACACAAAACACCTATTGGATGCACAAGATTGGTTAAAAACCGTAATTGGACAAGATTAAGTGTAGGGAGGACGAAATTGACCACAATGTTCATCCAATAACACAAAACACCTATTGGATGCACAAGATTGGATAAAAACCGTAATTGGACAAGAATTAGCCTAGGGAGGACTAAAATGACCTAATTGTTCATCCAATGAGACAAGACACCTATTGGATGCACAAGATTGGTTAAAAACCCTAATTGGACAAGACCTAGCCTAGGGAGGACGAAAATGACCTAAATATTCATCCAATGACACAAAAACACCTATTGGATACACAAGATTGGTTAAAAACCGTAATTGGACAAGATTAAGTGTAGGGAGGACGAAAATGACCGAAATGTTCATCCAATGACACAAAACACCTATTGGATGCATAAGATTGGTTAAAAACCCTGGTTGGACAAGAATTAGCATAGGGAGGACGAAAATGACCTAATTTTTCATCCAATGACGCAAAAACACCTATTTGGATGCACAAGATTGGTTAGAAACCCTAATTGGACAAGATTAAGTTTAGGGAGGAAGAAAATGACCTAAATGTTCATCCAATGACACAAAGTACCTATTGGATGCACAAGATTGGTTAAAAACCCTAATTGGACAAGAATTAGCATAGGGAGGACGAAAATGACCTAATTGTTCATCCAATGACACAAAAAACATATTGGATGCACAAGATTGGTTAGAAATCCTAATTGGACAAGATTTAGTTTAGGGATGACGAAAATGACCTAAATGTTCATCCAATGACACAAAACACTTATTGGATGCTTAAGATTGGTTAAAAACCCTAGTTGGACAAGAATTAGCCTAGGGAGGACGAAAATAACCTAATTGTTCATCCAATGACACAAAAACACATATTGGATGCACAAGACTGGTTAGAAACCCTAATTGGACAAGATTAAGTGTAGGGAGGATGAGAAGGACCTAAATGTTCATCCAAAGACACAAAAACACCAATTGCATGCACAAGATTGGTTAAAAACCCTAATTGGACAAGAATTAGCCTAGGGAGGACGAAAATGACCTAAATATTCATCCAATGACACAAAAACACCTATTCGATACACAAGATTGGTTAAAAACTCTAATTGGACAAGATTAAGTGTAGGGAGGAGGAAAATGAACTAAATGTTCATCCAATGACACAAAACACCTATTGGATGCACAAGATTGGTTAAAAACCCTAGTTGGACAAGAATTAGCCTAGGGAGGACGAAAATGACCTAATTGTTCATCCAATGACACAAAATCACCTATTTGGATGCACAAGATTGGTTAGAAACCCTAATTGGACAAGATTAAGTTTAGGGAGGACGAAAATGACCTGAATGTTCATCCAATGACACAAAATACCTATTGGATGCACAAGATTGGTTAAAAACCCTAATTGGACAAGAATTAGCCTAGGGAGGACGAAAATGACCTAATTGTTCATCCAATGACACAAAACAAATATTGGATGCACAAGATTGGTTAGAAATCCTAATTGGACAAGATTTAGTTTAGGGTAGACGAAAATGACCTAAATGTTCATCCAATGACACAAAACATCTATTGGATGCACAAGATTGGGTAAAAACCCTAATTGGACCAGATTAAGTGTAGGGAGGACGAAATTGACCAAAATGTTCATCCAATGACACAAAATACCTATTGGATGCACAAGATTGGATAAAAACCGTAATTGGACAAGAATTAGCCTAGGGAGGACGAAAATGACCTAATTGGTCATCCAATGAGACAAGACACCTATTGGTTGCACAAGATTGGTTAACAACCCTAATGGGACAAGAATTAGCCTAAGGAAGCCGAAAATGACCTAAATATTCATCTAATGACACAAAAACACCTATTGGATACACAAGATTGGTTATAAACCCTAATTGGACAAGTTTAAGTTTAGGGAGGACGAAAATGACCAAAATGTTCATCGAATGACACAAAACACCTATTGGATGCACAAGATTCTTTTAAAACCCTAATTGGACAAGAATTAGCCTAGGGAGGACGAAAATGACCTAATTGTTCATCCAATGACACAAAAACACCTATTTGGATGCACAAGATTGGTTAGAAACACTAATTGGACAATATTAAGTTTAGGGAGGACGAAAATGACCTAAATGTTCATCCAATGACACAAAATACCTATTGGATGCATAAGATTGGTTAAAAACCCTAATTGGACAAGAATTAGCATAGGGAGGACGAAAATGACCTAATTGTTCATCCAATGACACAAAAAACATATTGGATGCACAAGATTGGTTAGAAATCCTAATTGGACAAGATTTAGTTTCGGGAGGACGAAAATGACCTAAATGAACATCCAATGACACAAAACACCTATTGGATGCACAAGATTGGTTAAAAACCCTAGTTGGACAAGAATTAGCCCAGGGAGGACGAAAATGACCTAGTTGTTCATCCAATGACACAAAAACACCTATTTGGATGCACAAGATTGGTTAGAAACCCCAATTGGACAAGATTAAGTTTAGGGAGGACGAAAATGACCTAAATGTGCATCCAATGACACAAAATACCTATTGGATGCACAAGATTGGGTAGAAATCCTAATTGGACAAGATTTAGTTTAGGGTAGACGAAAATGACCTAAATGTTCATCCAATGACACAAAACACCTATTGGATTAAAAACCCTAATTGGACAAGATTAAGTGTAGGGAGGACCAAATTGACCAAAATGTTCATCCAATGACACAAAAGACCTATTGGATGCACAAGATTGGATAAAAACCATAATTGGACAAGGATTAGCCTAGGGAGGACGAAAATGACCTAATTGGTTAACAACCCTAATGGGACCTAATTGTTCATCCAATGACACAAAAACACCTATTGGATACACAAGATTGGTTACAAACCCTAATTGGACAAGATTAAGTTTAGGGAGGACGAAAATGACCTAAATGTTCATCGAATGACACAAAACACCTATTGGATGCACAAGATTGGTTAAAAACCCTAATTGGACAAGAATTAGCCTAGGGAGGACGAAAATGACCTAATTGTTCATCCAATGACACAAAAACACCTATTTGGATGCACAAGAATGGTTAGAAATCCTAATTGGACAAGATTTAGTTTAGGGTAGACGAAAATGACCTAAATGTTCATCCAATGACACAAAACACCTATTGGATTAAAAACCCTAATTGGACAAGATTAAGTGTAGGGAGGACCAAATTGACCAAAATGTTCATCCAATGACACAAAACACCTATTGGATGCACAAGATTGTATAAAAACCATAATTGGACAAGGATTAGCCTAGGGAGGACGAAAATGACCAAATTGGTTAACAACCCTAATGGGACCTAATTGTTCATCCAATGACACAAAAACACCTATTGGATACACAAGATTGGTTAGAAATCCTAATTGGACAAGATTATGTTTTAAGGAGGACGAAAATGACCTAAATGTTCATCCAATGACACAAAACACCTATTGGATGCACAAGATTGTTTAAAAACCCTAATTGGATAAGAATTAGCCTAGGGAGGACGAAAATGACCTAATTGTTCATCCAATGACACAAAAACACCTTTATGGATGCACAAGATTGGTTAGAAACCCTAATTGGACAAGATTAAGTTTTGGGTGGACGAAAATGACCTAAATGTTCATCCAATGACACAAAACACATATTGGATGCACAAGATTGGTTAGAAATCCTAATAAGACAAGATTTAGTTTAGGGAGGACGAAAATGACCTAAATGTTCATCCAATGACACAAAACACCTATTGGATGCACAAGATTGGTTAATAACCCTAATTGGACAAGATTAAGGGTAGGGAAGACGAAATTGACCAAAATGTTCATCCAATGACACAAAACACCTATTGGATGCACAAGATTGGATAAAAACCGTAATTGGACAAGAATTAGCCTACGGAGGACTAAAATGACCTAATTGTTCATCCAATGAGACAAGACACCTATTGGATGCACAAGATTGGTTAAAAACCCTAATTGGACAAGAGTTAGCCTAGGGAGGACGAAAATGACCTAAATATTCATCCAATGACACAAAAACACCTATTGGATACACAAGATTGGTTAAAAACCGTAATTGGACAAGATTAAGTGTAGGGAGGACGAAAATGACCTAAATGTTCATCCAATGACACAAATCACCTATTGGATGCATAAGATTGGTTAAAAACCCTAGTTGGACAAGAATTAGCATAGGGAGGACGAAAATGACCTAATTGTTCATCCAATGACACAAAAACACCTATTTGGATGCACAAGATTGGTTAGAAACCCTAATTGGACAAGATTAAGTTTAGTGAGGACGAAAATGACCTAAATGTTCATCCAATGACAGCAAATACCTATTGGATGCACAAGATTGGTTAAAAACCCTAATTGGACAAGAATTAGCCTAGGGAGGACGAAAATGACCTAATTGTTCATCGAATGGGTCAAGACACCTATTGGTTGCACAAGATTGGTTAAAAACCCTAATGGGACAAGAATTAGCCTAGGGAGGACGAAAATGACCTAAATATTCATCCAATGACACAAAAACACCTATTGGATACACAGGATTGGTTACAAACCCTAATTGGACAAGATTAAGTTCAGGGATGACGAAAATGACCTAAATGTTCATCCAATGACACAAAACACCTATTGGATGCATAAGATTGGTTAAAAACCCTAGTTGGACAAGAATTAGCATAGGGAGGATGAAAATGACCTAATTGTTCATCCAATGACACAAAAACACCTATTTGGATGCACAAGATTGGTTAGAAACCCTAATTGGACAACATTAAGTTTAGTGAGGACGAAAATGACCTAAATGTTCATCCAATGACACAAAATACCTATTGGATGCACAAGATTGATTAAAAACCCTAATTGGACAAGAATTAGCCTAGGGAGGCCGAAAATGACCTAATTGTTCATCGAATGAGACAAGACACCTATTGGATGCATAAGATTGGTAAAAAACCCTAGTTGGACAAGAATTAGCCTAGGGAGTATGACAATGACCTAATTGTTCATCCAATGACACAAAAACACCTATTTGGATGCAGAAGATTGGTTCGAAACCCTAATTGGACAAGATTAAGTTTAGGGAGGACGAAAATGACCTAAATGTTCATCCAATGACACAAAATACCTATTGGATGCACAAGATTGGTTAAAAACCCTAATTGGACTAGAATTAGCATAGGGAGGACGAAAATGACCTAAATATTCATCCAATGACACAAAAACACCTATTGGATACACAAGATTGGTTAAAAACCCTAATTGGACAAGATTAAGTGTAATGAGGACGAAAATGACCTAAATGTTCATCCAATGACACAAAACACCTATTGGATGCACAAGATTGGTTAAAAACCCTAGTTGGACAAGAATTAGCATAGGGAGGACGAAAATGACCTAATTGTTCATCCAATGACACAAAAACACCTATTTGGATGCACAAGATTGGTTAGAAACCCTAATTGGACAAGATTAAGTTTAGTGAGGAGGAAAATGACCTAAATGTTCATCCAATGACACCAAATACCTATTGGATGCACAAGATTGGTTAAAAACCCTAATTGGACAAGAATTAGCCTAGGGAGGACGAAAATGACCTAATTGTTCATCGAATGAGTCAAGACACCTATTGGTTGCACAAGATTGGTTAAAAACCCTAATGGGACAAGAATTAGCATAGGGAGGACGAAAATGACCTAAATATTCATCCAATGACACAAAAACACCTATTGGATACACAGGATTGGTTACAAACCCTAATTGGACAAGATTAAGTTTAGGGATGACGAAAATGACCTAAATGTTCATCCAATGATACAAAACACCTATTGGATGCATAAGATTGGTTAAAAACCCTAGTTGGACAAGAATTAGCCTAGGGAGGACGAAAATGACCTAATTGTTCATCCAATGACACAAAAACACCTATTTGGATGCAAAAGATTGGTTCGAAACCCTAATTGGACAAGATTAAGTTTAGGGAGGACGAAAATGACCTAAATGTTCATCCAATGACACAAAATACCTATTGGATGCACAAGATTGATTAAAAACCCTAATTGGACAAGAATTAGCATAGGGAGGACGAAAATGACCTAATTGTTCATCCAATTACACAAAAAACATATTGGATGCACAACATTGGTTAGAAATCCTAATTGGACAAGATTTAGTTTAGGGAGGACGAAAATGACCTAAATGTTCATCCAATGACACAAAACACCTATTGGATGCCCAAGATTGGTTAAAAACCCTAATTGGACAAGATTAAGTTTGGGGATGACGAAAATGACCTAAATGTTCATCCAATGACACAAAACACCTATTGGATGCATAAGATTGGTTAAAAACCCTAGTTGGACAAGAATTAGCCTAGGGAGGACGAAAATGACCTAATTGTTCATCCAATGACACAAAAACACCAATTGGATGCACAAGATTGGTTAGAAATCCTAATTGGACAAGATTTAGTTTAGGGAGGATGAAAATGACCAAAATGTTCATCCAATGACACAAAACACCTATTGGATGCACAAGATTGGTTAAAAACCGTAATTGGACAACATTAAGTGTAGGGAGGACGAAATTGACCACAATGTTCATCCAATAACACAAAACACCTATTGGATGCACAAGATTGGATAAAAATCGTAATTGGACAAGAATTAGCCCAGGGAGGACGAAAATGACCTAATTATTCATCCAATGAGACAAGACACCTATTGGATGCACAAGATTGGTTAAAAACCCTAATTGGACAAGAATTAGCCTAGGGAGGACGAAAATGACCTAAATATTCATCCAATGACACAAAAACACCTATTGGATACACAAGATTGGTTAAAAACCCTAATTGGACAAGATTAAGTGTAGGGAGGAGGAAAATGAACTAAATGTTCATCCAATGACACAAAACACCTATTGGATGCACAAGATTGGTTAAAAACCCTAGTTGGACAAGAATTAGCCTTGGGAGGACGAAAATGACCTAATTGTTCATCCAATGACACAAAAACACCTATTTGGATGCATAAGATTGGTTAGAAACCCTAATTGGACAAGATTAAGTTTAGGGAGGACGAAAATGACCTGAATGTTCATCCAATGACACAAAACACCTATTGGATGCCCAAGATTGGTTAAAAACCCTAGTTGGACAAGATTAAGTGTAGGGAGGACGAAATTGACCAAAATGTTCATCCAATGACACAAAACACCTATTGGTTGCACAAGATTGGATAAAAACCGTAATTGGACAAGAATTAGCCTAGGGAGGACGAAAATGACCTAATTGGTCATCCAATGAGACAAGACACCTATTGGTTGCACAAGATTGGTTAACAACCGTAATGGGACAAGAATTAGCCTAAGGAAGACGAAAATGACCTAAATATTCATCCAATGAAACAAAAACACCTATTGGATAGACAAGATTGGTTATAAACCCTAATTGGGCAAGATTAAGTTTAGAGAGGACGAAAATGACCAAAATGTTCATCGAATGACACAAAACACCTATTGGATGCACAAGATTCGTTTAAAACCCTTGTTGGACAAGAATTAGTCTAGGGAGGACGAAAATGACCTAATTTTTCATCCAATGACACAAAAACACCTATTTGGATGCACAAGATTGGTTAGAAACCCTAATTGGACAATATTAAGTTTAGGGAGGACGAAAATGACCTAAATGTTCATCCAATGACACAAAATACCTATTCGATGCACAAGATTGGTTAAAAACCCTAATTGGACAAGAATTAGCATAGGGAGGACGAAAATGACCTAATTGTTCATCCAATGACAAAAAAAACATATTGGATGCACAAGATTGGTTAGAAATCCTAATTGGACAAGATTTAGTTTAGGGAGGACGAAAATGACCTAAATGAACATCCAATGACACAAAACACCTATTGGATGCACAAGATTGGTTAAAAACCCTAATTGGACAAGATTAAGTTTAGTGAGGACGAAAATGACCTAAATGTTCATCCAATGACACCAAATACCTATTGGATGCACAAGATTGGTTAAAAACCCTAATTGGACAAGAATTAGCCTAGGGAGGACGAAAATGACCTAATTGTTCATCGAATGAGTCAAGACACCTATTGGTTGCACAAGATTGGTTAAAAACCCTAATGGGACAAGAATTAGCCTAGGGAGGACGAAAATGACCTAAATATTCATCCAATGACACAAAAACACCTATTGGATACACAGGATTGGTTACAAACCCTAATTGGACAAGATTAAGTTCAGGGATGACGAAAATGACCTAAATGTTCATCCAATGACACAAAACACCTATTGGATGCATAAGATTGGTTAAAAACCCTAGTTGGACAAGAATTAGCATAGGGAGGATGAAAATGACCTAATTGTTCATCCAATGACACAAAAACACCTATTTGGATGCACAAGATTGGTTAGAAACCCTAATTGGACAACATTAAGTTTAGTGAGGACGAAAATGACCTAAATGTTCATCCAATGACACAAAATACCTATTGGATGCACAAGATTGATTAAAAACCCTAATTGGACAAGAATTAGCCTAGGGAGGCCGAAAATGACCTAATTGTTCATCGAATGAGACAAGACACCTATTGGATGCATAAGATTGGTAAAAAACCCTAGTTGGACAAGAATTAGCCTAGGGAGTATGACAATGACCTAATTGTTCATCCAATGACACAAAAACACCTATTTGGATGCAGAAGATTGGTTCGAAACCCTAATTGGACAAGATTAAGTTTAGGGAGGACGAAAATGACCTAAATGTTCATCCAATGACACAAAATACCTATTGGATGCACAAGATTGGTTAAAAACCATAATTGGACAACAATTAGCATAGGGAGGAAGAAAATGACCTAATTGTTCATCCAATGACACAAAAAACATATTGGATGCACAAGATTGGTTAGAAATCCTAATTGGACAAGATTTAGTTTAGGGAGGACGAAAATGACCAAAATGAACATCCAATGACACAAAACACCTATTGGATGCACAAGATTGGTTAAAAACCCTAATTGGACAAGATTAAGTGTAAGGAGGACGAAAATGACATAAATATTCATCCAATTATACAAAAACACCTATTGGATGCACAAAATTGGTTAAAAACCCTGATGGGTCAAGAATTAGCCTAGGGAGGACGAAAATGACCTAAATATTCATCCAATGACACAAAAACACCTATTGGATACACAGGATTGGTTAGAAACCCTAATTGGACAAGATTAAGTTTAGGGATGACAAAAATGACCTAAATGTTCATCCAATGACACAAAACACCTATTGGATGCATAAGATTGGTTAAAAACCCTAGTTGGACAAGAATTAGCCTAGGGAGGACGAAAATGACCTAATTGTTCATCCAATGACACAAAAACACCTATTTGGATGCAAAAGATTGGTTCGAAACCCTAATTGGACAAGATTAAGTTTAGGGAGGAGGAAAATGACCTAAATGTTCATCCAATGACACAAAATCCCTATTGGATGCACAAGATTGGTTAAAAACCCTAATTGGACAAGAATTAGCATAGGGAGGACGAAAATGACCTAATTGTTCATCCAATGACACAAAAAACATATTGGATGCACAAGATTGGTTAGAAATCCTAATTGGACAAGATTTAGTTTAGGGAGGACTAAAATGACCTAAATGTTCATCCAATGACACAAAACACCTATTGGATGCCCAAGATTGGTTAAAAACCCTAGTTGGACAAGAATTAGCCTAGGGAGGACGAAAATGACCTAATTGTTCATCCAATGACACAAAAACACCTATTTGGATGCAAAAGATTGGTTCGAAACCCTAATTGGACAAGATTAAGTTTAGGGAGGACGAAAATGACCTAAATGTTCATCCAATGACACAAAATACCTATTGGATGCACAAGATTGGTTGAAAACCCTAATTGGACAAGAATTAGCATAGGGAGAACGAAAATGACCTAATTGTTCATCCAATGACACAAAAAACATATTGGATGCACAAGGTTGGTTAGAAATCCTAATTGGACAAGATTTAGTTTAGGGAGGACGAAAATGACCTAAATGTTCATCCAATGACACAAAACACCTATTGGATGCCCAAGATTGGTTAAAAACCCTAGTTGGACAAGAATTAGCCTAGGGAGGACGAAAATGACCTAATTGTTCATCCAATGACACAAAAACACATATTGGATGCACAAGACTGGTTAGAAACCCTAATTGGACAAGATTAAGTGTAGGGAGGACGAGAAGGACCTAATTGTTCATCCAAAGACACAAAAACACCAATTGGATGCACAAGATTGGTTAAAAACCCTAGTTGGACAAGAATTAGCCTAGGCAGGACGAAAATGACCTAATTGTTCATCCAATGACACAAAAACACCTATTGGATACACAGGATTGGTTACAAACCCTAATTGGACAAGATTAAGTTTGGGGATGACGAAAATGACCTAAATGTTCATCCAATGACACAAAACACCTATTGGATGCATAAGATTGGTTAAAAACCCTAGTTGGACAAGAATTAGCCTAGGGAGGACGAAAATGACCTAATTGTTCATCCAATGACACAAAAACACCTATTTGGATGCAAAAGATTGGTTCGAAACCCTAATTGGACAAGATTAAGTTTAGGGAGGAGGAAAATGACCTAAATGTTCATCCAATGACACAAAATCCCTATTGGATGCACAAGATTGGTTAAAAACCCTAATTGGACAAGAATTAGCATAGGGAGGACGAAAATGACCTAATTGTTCATCCAATGACACAAAAAACATATTGGATGCACAAGATTGGTTAGAAATCCTAATTGGACAAGATTTAGTTTAGGGAGGACGAAAATGACCTAAATGTTCATCCAATGACACAAAATACCTATTGGATGCACAAGATTGGTTAAAAACCCTAATTGGACAAGAATTAGCATAGGGAGGACGAAAATGACCTAATTGTTCATCCAATGACAGAAAAAACATATTGGATGCACAAGATTGGTTAGAAATCCTAATTGGACAAGATTTAGTTTAGGGAGGACGAAAATGACCTAAATGAACATCCAATGACACAAAACACCTATTGGATGCACAAGATTGGTTAAAAACCCTAATTGGACAAGATTAAGTTTAGTGAGGACGAAAATGACCTAAATGTTCATCCAATGACACCAAATACCTATTGGATGCACAAGATTGGTTAAAAACCCTAATTGGACAAGAATTAGCCTAGGGAGGACGAAAATGACCTAATTGTTCATCGAATGAGTCAAGACACCTATTGGTTGCACAAGATTGGTTAAAAACCCTAATGGGACAAGAATTAGCCTAGGGAGGACGAAAATGACCTAAATATTCATCCAATGACACAAAAACACCTATTGGATACACAGGATTGGTTACAAACCCTAATTGGACAAGATTGAGTTTAGGGATGACGAAAATGACCTAAATGTTCATCCAATGACACAAAACACTTATTGGATGCTTAAGATTGGTTAAAAACCCTAGTTGGACAAGAATTAGCCTAGGGAGGACGAAAATGACCTAATTGTTCATCCAATGACACAAAAACACCTATTTGGATGCAAAAGATTGGTTCGAAACCCTAATTGGACAAGATTAAGTTTAGGGAGGACGAAAATGACCTAAATGTTCATCCAATGACACAAAATACCTATTGGATGCACAAGATTGGTTGAAAACCCTAATTGGACAAGAATTAGCATAGGGAGAACGAAAATGACCTAATTGTTCATCCAATGACACAAAAAACATATTGGATGCACAAGGTTGGTTAGAAATCCTAATTGGACAAGATTTAGTTTAGGGAGGACGAAAATGACCTAAATGTTCATCCAATGACACAAAACACCTATTGGATGCCCAAGATTGGTTAAAAACCCTAGTTGGACAAGAATTAGCCTAGGGAGGACGAAAATGACCTAATTGTTCATCCAATGACACAAAAACACATATTGGATGCACAAGACTGGTTAGAAACCCTAATTGGACAAGATTAAGTGTAGGGAGGACGAGGAGGACCTAATTGTTCATCCAAAGACACAAAAACACCAATTGGATGCACAAGATTGGTTAAAAACCCTAGTTGGACAAGAATTAGCCTAGGGAGAACGAAAATGACCTAATTGTTCATCCAATGACACAAAAACACCTATTGGATACACAGGATTGGTTACAAACTCTAATTGGACAAGATTAAGTTTGGGGATGACGAAAATGACCTAAATGTTCATCCAATGACACAAAACACCTATTGGATGCATAAGATTGGTTAAAAACCCTAGTTGGACAAGAATTAGCCTAGGGAGGACGAAAATGACCTAATTGTTCATCCAATGACACAAAAACACCTATTTGGATGCACAAGATTGGTTCGAAACCCTAATTGGACAAGATTAAGTTTAGGGAGGACGAAAATGACCTAAATGTTCATCCAATAACACAAAACACCTATTGGATGCACAGGATTGGTTAGAAACCCTAATTGGACAAGATTAAGTTTAGGGAGGACGAAAATGACCAAAATGTTCATCCAATGACACAAAATACCTATTGGATGCACAAGATTGGTAAAAAACCCTAATTGGACAAGAATTAGCATATGGAGGACGAAAATGACCTAATTGTTCATCCAATGACACAAAAAACATATTGGATGCACAAGATTGGTTAGAAATCCTAATTGGACAAGATTTAGTTTAGGGAGGACGAAAATGACCTAAATGTTCATCCAATGACACAAAATACCTATTGGATGCACAAGATTGGTTAAAAACCCTAATTGGACAAGAATTAGCATAGGGAGGACGAAAATGACCTAATTGTTCATCCAATGACAGAAAAAACATATTGGATGCACAAGATTGGTTAGAAATCCTAATTGGACAAGATTTAGTTTAGGGAGGACGAAAATGACCTAAATGAACATCCAATGACACAAAACACCTATTGGATGCACAAGATTGGTTAAAAACCCTAGTTGGACAAGAATTAGCCTAGGGAGGACGAAAATGACCTAATTGTTCATCCAATGACACAAAAACACCTATTTGGATGCACAAGATTGGTTAGAAACCCCAATTGGACAAGATTAAGTTTAGGGAGGACGAATATGACCTAAATGTGCATCCAATGACACAAAATACCTATTGGATGCACAAGATTGGTTAGAAATCCTAATTGGACAAGATTTACTTTAGGGTATACGAAAATGACCTAAATGTTCATCCAATGACACAAAACACCTATTGGATTAAAAACCCTAATTGGACAAGATTAAGTGTAGGGAGGACCAAATTGACCAAAATGTTCATCCAATGACACAAAACACCTATTGGATGCACAAGATTGGATAAAAACCATAATTGGACAAGAATTAGCCTAGGGAGGACGAAAATGACCTAATTGGTCATCCAATGAGACAAGACACCTATTGGTTGCACAAGATTGGTTAACAACCCTAATGGGACAAGAATTAGAGTAGGGAACACGAAAATGACCTATATATTCATCCAATGACACAAAAACACCTATTGGATACACAAGATTGGTTACAAACCCTAATTGGACAAGATTAAGTTTGGGGATGACGAAAATGACCTAAATGTTCATCCAATGACATAAAACACCTATTGGATGCATAAGATTGGTTAAAAACCCTAGTTGGACAAGAATTAGCCTAGGGAGGACGAAAATGACCTAATTGTTCATCCAATGACACAAAAACACCTATTTGGATGCACAAGATTGGTTCGAAACCCTAATTGGACAAGATTAAGTTTAGGGAGGACGAAAATGACCTAAATGTTCTTCCAATAACACAAAACACCTATTGGATGCACAGGATTGGTTAGAAACCCTAATTGGACAAGATTAAGTTTAGGGAGGACGAAAATGACCTAAATGTTCATCCAATGACACAAAATACCTATTGGATGCACAAGATTGGTAAAAAACCCTAATTGGACAAGAATTAGCATATGGAGGACGAAAATAACCTAATTGTTCATCCAATGACACAAAAAACATATTGGATGCACAAGATTGGTTAGAAATCCTAATTGGACAAGATTTAGTTTAGGGAGGACGAAAATAACCTAAATGTTCATCCAATGACACAAAATACCTATTGGATGCACAAGATTGGTTAAAAACCCTAATTGGACAAGAATTAGCATAGGGAGGACGAAAATGACCTAATTGTTCATCCAATGACACAAAAAACATATTGGATGCACAAGATTGGTTAGAAATCCTAATTGGACAAGATTTAGTTTAGGGAGGACGAAAATGACCTAAATGAACATCCAATTACACAAAACACCTATTGGATGCACAAGATTGGTTAAAAACCCTAGTTGGACAAGAATTAGCCTAGGGAGGACGAAAATGACCTAATTGTTCATCCAATGACACAAAAACACATATTGGATGCACAAGACTGGTTAGAAACCCTAATTGGACAAGATTAAGTGTAGGGAGGATGAGGAGGACCTAATTGTTCATCCAAAGACACAAAAACACCAATTGGTTGCACAAGATTGGTTAACAACCCTAATGGGACAAGAATTAGAGTAGGGAAGACGAAAATGACCTATATATTCATCCAATGACACAAAAACACCTATTGGATACACAAGATTGGTTACAAACCCTAATTGGACAAGATTAAGTTTAGGGAGGACGAAAATGACCTAATTGTTCATCCAATGACACAAAAACACCTATTTGGATGCAGAAGATTGGTTCGAAACCCTAATTGGACAAGATTAAGTTTAGGGAGGACGAAAATGACCTAAATGTTCATCCAATGACACAAAATACCTATTGGATGCACAAGATTGGTTAAAAACCATAATTGGACAACAATTAGCATAGGGAGGAAGAAAATGACCTAATTGTTCATCCAATGACACAAAAAACATATTGGATGCACAAGATTGGTTAGAAATCCTAATTGGACAAGATTTAGTTTAGGGAGGACGAAAATGACCAAAATGAACATCCAATGACACAAAACACCTATTGGATGCACAAGATTGGTTAAAAACCCTAATTGGACAAGATTAAGTGTAAGGAGGACGAAAATGACATAAATATTCATCCAATTATACAAAAACACCTATTGGATGCACAAAATTGGTTAAAAACCCTGATGGGTCAAGAATTAGCCTAGGGAGGACGAAAATGACCTAAATATTCATCCAATGACACAAAAACACCTATTGGATACACAGGATTGGTTAGAAACCCTAATTGGACAAGATTAAGTTTAGGGATGACAAAAATGACCTAAATGTTCATCCAATGACACAAAACACCTATTGGATGCATAAGATTGGTTAAAAACCCTAGTTGGACAAGAATTAGCCTAGGGAGGACGAAAATGACCTAATTGTTCATCCAATGACACAAAAACACCTATTTGGATGCAAAAGATTGGTTCGAAACCCTAATTGGACAAGATTAAGTTTAGGGAGGAGGAAAATGACCTAAATGTTCATCCAATGACACAAAATCCCTATTGGATGCACAAGATTGGTTAAAAACCCTAATTGGACAAGAATTAGCATAGGGAGGACGAAAATGACCTAATTGTTCATCCAATGACACAAAAAACATATTGGATGCACAAGATTGGTTAGAAATCCTAATTGGACAAGATTTAGTTTAGGGAGGACTAAAATGACCTAAATGTTCATCCAATGACACAAAACACCTATTGGATGCCCAAGATTGGTTAAAAACCCTAGTTGGACAAGAATTAGCCTAGGGAGGACGAAAATGACCTAATTGTTCATCCAATGACACAAAAACACATATTGGATGCACAAGACTGGTTAGAAACCCTAATTGGACAAGATTAAGTGTAGGGAGGACGAGAAGGACCTAATTGTTCATCCAAAGACACAAAAACACCAATTGGATGCACAAGATTGGTTAAAAACCCTAGTTGGACAAGAATTAGCCTAGGCAGGACGAAAATGACCTAATTGTTCATCCAATGACACAAAAACACCTATTGGATACACAGGATTGGTTACAAACCCTAATTGGACAAGATTAAGTTTGGGGATGACGAAAATGACCTAAATGTTCATCCAATGACACAAAACACCTATTGGATGCATAAGATTGGTTAAAAACCCTAGTTGGACAAGAATTAGCCTAGGGAGGACGAAAATGACCTAATTGTTCATCCAATGACACAAAAACACCTATTTGGAAGCACATGATTGGTTCGAAACCCTAATTGGACAAGATTAAGTTTAGGGAGGACGAAAATGACCTAAATGTTCATCCAATGACACAAAACACCTATTGGATGCACAGGATTGGTTAGAAACCCTAATTGGACAAGATTAAGTTTAGGGAGGACGAAAATGACCTAAATGTTCATCCAATGACACAAAATACCTATTGGATGCACAAGATTGGTAAAAAACCCTAATTGGACAAGAATTAGCATATGGAGGACGAAAATGACCTAATTGTTCATCCAATGACACAAAAAACATATTGGATGCACAAGATTGGTTAGAAATCCTAATTGGACAAGATTTAGTTTAGGGAGGATGAAAATGACCTAAATGTTCATCCAATGACACAAAACACTTATTGGATGCACAAGATTGGTTAAAAACCGTAATTGGACAAGATTAAGTGTAGGGAGGACGAAATTGACCACAATGTTCATCCAATAACACAAAACACCTATTGGATGCACAAGATTGGATAAAAATCGTAATTGGACAAGAATTAGCCCAGGGAGGACGAAAATGACCTAATTGTTCATCCAATGAGACAAGACACCTATTGGATGCACAAGATTGGTTAAGAACCCTAATTGGACAAGAATTAGCCTAGGGAGGACGAAAATGACCTAAATATTCATCCAATGACACAAAAACACCTATTGGATACACAAGATTGGTTAAAAACCCTAATTGGACAAGATTAAGTGTAGGGAGGAGGAAAATGAACTAAATGTTCATCCAATGACACAAAACACCTATTGGATGCACAAGATTGGTTAAAAACCCTAGTTGGACAAGAAATAGCCTAGGGAGGACGAAAATGACCTAATTGTTCATCCAATGACACAAAAACACCTATTTGGATGCACAAGATTGGTTAGAAACCCTAATTGGACAAGATTAAGTTTAGGGAGGACGAAAATGACCTGAATGTTGATCCAATGACACAAAATACCTATTGGATGCACAAGATTGGTTACAAACCCTAATTGGACAAGAATTAGCCTAGGGAGGACGAAAATGACCTAATTGTTCATCCAATGACACAAAACACATATTGGATGCACAGGATTGGTTAGAAATCCTAATTGGACAAGATTTAGTTTAGGGTAGACGAAAATGACCTAAATGTTCATCCAATGACACAAAACATCTATTGGATGCACAAGATTGGGTAAAAACCCTAATTGGACCAGATTAAGTGTAGGGAGGACGAAATTGACCAAAATGTTCATCCAATGACATAAAACACCTATTGGATGCACAAGATTGGATAAAAACCGTAATTGGACAAGAATTAGCCTAGGGAGGACGAAAATGATTGGACAAGAATTGCACAAGATTGGTTGCACAAGATTGGTTAACAACCCTAATGGGACAAGAATTAGCCTAAGGAAGACGAAAATGACCTAAATATTCATCCAATGACACAAAAACACCTATTGGATACACAAGATTGGTTATAAACCCTAATTGGACAAGATTAAGTTTAGGGAGGACGAAAATGACCAAAATGTTCATCGAATGACACAAAACACCTATTGGATGCACAAGATTCGTTTAAAACCCTAGTTGGACAAGAATTAGCCTAGGGAGGACGAAAATGACCTAATTGTTCATCCAATGACACAAAAACACCTATTTGGATGCACAAGATTGGTTAGAAACCCTAATTGGACAATATTAAGTTTAGGGAGGACGAAAATGACCTAATTGTTCATCCAATGACACAAAATACCTATTGGATGCACAAGATTGGTTAAAAACCCTAATTGGACAAGAATTAACATAGGGAGGACGAAAATGACCTAATTGTTCATCCAATGACACAAAAAACATATTGGATGCACAAGATTGGTTAGAAATCCTAATTGGACTAGATTTAGTTTAGGGAGGACGAAAATGACCTAAATGAACATCCAATGACACAAAACACCTATTGGATGCACAAGATTGGTTAAAAACCCTAGTTGGACAAGAATTAGCCTAGGGAGGACGAAAATGACCTAATTGTTCATCCAATGACACAAAAACACCTATTTGGATGCACAAGATTGGTTAGAAACCCTAATTGGACAATATTAAGTTTAGGGAGGACGAAAATGACCTAATTGTTCATCCAATGACACAAAATACCTATTGGATGCACAAGATTGGTTAAAAACCCTAATTGGACAAGAATTAACATAGGGAGGACGAAAATGACCTAATTGTTCATCCAATGACACAAAAACACCTATTTGGATGCACAAGATTGGTTAGAAACCCCAATTGGACAAGATTAAGTTTAGGGAGGACGAAAATGACCTAAATGTGCATCCAATGACACAAAATACCTATTGGATGCACAAGATTGGTTAGAAATCCTAATTGGACAAGATTTAGTTTAGGGTAGACGAAAATGACCTAAATGTTCATCCAATGACACAAAACACCTATTGGATTAAAAACCCTAATTGGACAAGTTAAGTGTAGGGAGGTCGAAATTGACCAAAATGTTCATCCAATGACACAAAACACCTATTGGATGCACAAGATTGGATAAAAACAATAATTGGACAAGAATTAGCCTAGGGAAGACGAAAATGACCTAATTGGTCATCCAATGAGACAAGACACCTATTGGTTGCACAAGATTGGTTAACAACCCTAATGGGACAAGAATTAGCCTAGGGAAGACGAAAATGACCTAAATATTCATCCAATGACACAAAAACACCTATTGGATACACAAGATTGGTTACAAACCCTAATTGGACAAGATTAAGTTTAGGGAGGACGAAAATGACCTAAATGTTCATCGAATGACACAAAACACCTATTGGATGCACAAGATTGGTTAAAAACCCTAGTTGGACAAGAATTAGCCTAGGGAGGACGAAAATGACCTAATTGTTCATCCAATGACACAAAAACACCTATTTGGATGCACAAGATTGGTTAGAAACACTAATTGGACAAGATTAAGTTTAGGGAGGACGAAAATGACCTAAATGTTCATCCAATGACACAAAATACCTAATGGATGCACAAGATTGGTTAAAAACCCTTATAGGACAAGATTAAGCGTAGGGACGACGAAAATGACCTAACTGTTCATCCAATGACACAAAAACACCTATTTGGATGCACAAGATTGGTTAGAAACCCTAATTGGACAAGATTAAGTTTAGGGAGGACGAAAATGACCTAATTGTTCATTCAATGACACAAACACACCTATTGGATGGACAAGATTGGTTAGAAACCCTAATTGGACAAGATTAATAGTAGAAGGACGAAAAGGACCTAAATGTTCATCCAATGACACAAAAACACCTATTGGATGCACAATATTGGTTAAAAACCCTAATTGGACAAGAATAAGACCAGGGAGGACGAAAATGACCAAATTGTTCATTCAATGAAACAAACACACCTATTGGATGCACAAGATTGGTTAGAAACCCTAATTGGACAAGATTAAGCGTAGGGAGGACAAAAATGACCTAATTGTTCATCCAATGACACAAAAACACCTATTTGGATGCACAAGATTGGTTAGAAACCCTAATTGGACAAGATTAAGTTTAGGGAGGACGAAAATGACCTAAATTTCATCCAATGACACAAATTACCTATTGGATGCACAAGATTGGTTAAAAACCCTAATTGGACAAGAATTTGCCTAGGGAGGACGAAAATGACCTAAATATTTATCCAATGACACAAAAACACTTGGATACACAAGATTGGTTAAAAACCGTAATTGGACAAGATAAAGTGTAGGGAGGACGAAAATAACCTAAATGTTCATCCAATGATACAAAACACCTATTGGATGCACAAGATTGGTTACAAACCCTAATTGGAAAAGAATTAGCCTTGGGAGGACGATAATGACCTAATTGTTCATCCAATGACACAAAAACACCTATTTGGATGCACAACATTGGTTAGAAACCCTAATTGGACAAGATTAAGTTTAGGGAGTACGAAAATGAGCTAAATGTTCATCCAATGACACAAAACACCTATTGGATGCACAAGATTGGTTAAAAACCCTAATTGGACAAGAATTAGCCTAGGGAGGACGAAAATGACCTAATTGTTCATCCAATGACTCAAAAACACCTATTGGATGCACAAGATTGGTTAGAAACCCTAATTGGACAAGATTTATAGTAGAAGGACGAAAAGGACCTAAATGTTCATCCAATGACACAAAAACACCTATTGGATGCACAATATTGGTTAAAAACCCTAATTGGACAAGAATAACACTAGGGAGGATGAAAATGACCTAATTGTTCATTCAATGACACAAACACACCTATTGGATGGACAAGATTGGTTAGAAACCCTAATTGGACAAGATTAAGTGTAGGGAGGACGAATAAGACCAAAATGTTCATCCAATGACAGAAAAAACCCTATTGGATCCACAAGATTGGTTAAAAACCCTAATTGGACAAGAATAAGACTAGGGAGGACGAAAATGACCAAATTGTTCATTCAATGAAATAAACACACCTATTGGATGCACAAGATTGGTTAGAAACCCTAATTGGACTAGATTAAGTGTAGGGAGGACGAATAGGACCAAAATGTTCATCTAATGACACAAAATAACCTATTGGATGCACAAGATTGGTTTGAAACCCTAATAGGACAAGAATTAGCCTAGGGAGGACGAAAATGACCTAAATGTTCATCCAATGACACAAAACACCTATTGGATGCACAAGATTGGTTAAAAACCCTAATTGGACAAGAATTAGCCTAGGGAGGACGAAAATGACCTAATTGTTCATCCAATGACACAAAACACATATTGGATGCACAAGATTGGTTAGAAATCCTAACTAGACAAGATTTAGTTTAGGGAGGACGAAAATGACCTAAATGTTCATCCAATGACACAAAACACCTATTGGATGCACAAGATTGGTTAAAAACCCTAATTGGACAAGATTAATTGTAGGGAGGACGAAAATGACCTAAATGTTCATCCAATGACACAAAACACCTATTGGATGCACAAGATTGGTTAAAATCCCTTGTTGGACAAGAATTAGCCTAGGGAGGACGAAAATGACCTAATTATTCATCCAATGACACAAAAACACCTATTTGGATGCACAAGATTGGTTAGAAACCCTAATTGGACAAGATTAAGTTTAGGGAGGACGAAAATGACGTAAATGTTCATCCAATGACACAAAATACCTATTGGATGCACAAGATTGGTTAAAAACCCTAATTGGACAAGAATTAGCATAGGGAGGACGAAAATGACCTAATTTTTCATCCAATGACACAAAAAACATGTTGGATGCACAAGATTGGTTAGAAATCCTAAATTGACAAGATTTAGTTTAGGGAGGACGAAAATGACCTAAATGTTCATCCAATTACACAAAACACCTATTTGATGCACAAGATTGGTTAAAAACCCTAATTGGACAAGATTAAGTGTAGGGAGGACGAAATTGACCACAATGTTCATCCAATGACACAAAACACCTATTGGATGCACAAGATTGGATAAAAACCGTAATTGGACAAGAATTAGCCTAGGGAGGACGAAAATGACCTAATTGTTCATCCAATGAGACAAGACACCTATTGGATGCACAAGATTGGTTAAAAACCCTAATTGGACAAGAATTAGCATAGGGAGGACGAAAATGACCTAATTGTTCATCCAATGAAACAAAAACACCTATTTGGATGCACAAGATTGGTTAGAAACCCTAATTAGACAAGATTAAGTTTAGGGACGACGAAAATGACCTAAATGTTCATCCAATGACACAAAACACCTATTGGATGCACAAGATTGGTTAAAAACCCTAATTGGACAAGAATTAGCCTAGGGAGGACGAAAATGACCTAATTGTTCATCCAATGACACAAAAACACCTATTTGGATGCACAACATTGGTTAGAAACCCTAATTGGACAAGATTAAGTTTAAGGAGGACGAAAATGAGCTAAATGTTCATCCAATGCCACAAAACACCTATTGGATGCACAAGATTGGTTAAAAACCCTAGTTGGACAAGAATTAGCCTAGGGAGGACGAAAATGACCTAATTGTTCATCCAATGACACAAAAAAACCTATTTGGATGCACAAGATTGGTTAGAAACCCTAATTAGACAAGATTAAGTTTAGGGAGGACGAAAATGACCTAAATGTTCATCCAATGACACAAAATACCTATTGGATGCACAAGATTGGTTAAAAACCCTAATTGGACAAGAATTAGCATAGGGAGGACGAAAATGACCTAATTGTTCATCCAATGACACAAAAACACCTATTTGGGTGCGCAACATTGGTTAGAAACCCTAATTGGACAAGATTAAGTTTAGGGAGGACGAAAATGAGCTAAATGTTGATCCGATGACATAAAACACCTATTGGATGCACAAGATTGGTTAGAAATCCTAATTGGACAAGATTTAGTTTAGGGAGGACGAAAATGACCTAAATGTTCATCCAATGACACAAAACACCTATTGGATGCACAAGATTGGTTAAAAACCCTAATTGGACAAGATTAATTGTAGGGAGGACGAAAATGACTTAAATGTTCATCCAATGACACAAAACACCTATTGGATGCACAAGATTGGTTGAAAACCCTAGTTGGATAAGAATTAGCCTAGGGAGGAAGAAAATGACCTAATTGTTCATCCAATGACACAAAAACACCTATTTGGATGCACAAGATTGGTTAGAAACCCTAATTGGACAAGATTAAGTTTAGGGAGGACGAAAATGACCTAAACGTTCATCCAATGACACAAAATACCTATTGGATGCACAAGATTGGTTAAAAACCCTAATTGGACAAGAATTAGCCTAGGGAGGACGAAAATGACCTAATTGTTCATCCAATGACACAAAACACATATTGGATGCACAAGATTGGTTAGAAATCCTAATTGGACAAGATTTAGTTTAGGGTAGATGAAAATGACTTAAATATTCATCCAATGACACAAAACACCTATTGGATGCACAAGATTGGTTAAAAACCCTAATTGGACAAGAATAAGTGTAGGGAGGACGAAATTGACCAAAATATTCATCCAATGACACAAAACACCTATTGGATGCACAAGATTGGATAAAAACCGTAATTGGACAAGAATAACCCTAGGGAGGACGAAAATGACCTAATTGTTCATCCAATGAGACAAGACACCTATTGGTTGCACAAGATTGGTCAAAAAACCCTAATGGGACAAGAATTAGCCTAGGGAGGACGAAAATGACCTAAATATTCATCCAATGACACAAAAACACCTATTGGATACACAAGATTGGTTACAAACCCTAATTGGACAAGATTAAGTTTAGGGAGGACGAAAATGACCTAAATGTTCATCGAATGACACAAAACACCTATTGGATGCACAAGATTGGTTAAAAACCCTAGTTGGACAAGAATTAGCCTAAGGAGGACGAAAATGACCTAATTGTTCATCCAATGACACAAAAACACCTATTTGGATGCACAAGATTGGTTAGAAACCCTAATTCGACAAGATTAAGTTTAGGGAGGACGAAAATGACCTAAATGTTCATCCAATGACACAAAATACCTATTCGATGCACAAGATTGGTTAAAAACCCTAATTGGACAAGAATTAGCATACGGAGGACGAAAATGACCTAATTGTTCTTCCAATGACACAAAAAACATATTGGAAGCACAAGATTGGTTAGAAATCCTAATTGGACAAGATTTAGTTTAGGGAGGACGAAAATAACCTAAATCTTCATCCAATGACACAAAACACCTATTTGATGCACAAGATTGGTTAAAAACCCTAATTGGACAAGATTAAGTGTAGGGAGGACTAAATTGACCACAATGTTCATCCAATGACACAAAACACCTATTGGATGCACAAGATTGGATAAAAACCGTAATTGGACAAGAATTAGCCTAGGGAGGACGAAAATGACCTAATTGTTCATCCAATGAGACAAGACACCTATTGGATGCACAATATTTGTTAAAAACCCTAATTGGACAAGAATTAGCCTAGGGAGGACGAAAATGACCAAAATATTCATCCAATGACACAAAAACACCTATTGGATACACAAGATTGGTTAAAAACCGTAATTGGTCAAGATTAAGTGTAGGGAGGACGAAAATGACCTAAATGTTCATCCAATGATACAAAACACCTATTGGATACACAAGATTGGTTAAAAACCCTAATTGGAAAAGAATTAGCCTAGGGAGGACGATAATGACCTAATTGTTCATCCAATGAGACAAAAACACCTATTTGGATGCACAACATTGGTTAGAAACCCTAATGGGACAAGATTAAATTTAGGGAGGACGAAAATGAGCTAAATGTTCATCCAATGACACAAAACACCTATTGGATGCACAAGATTGGTTAAAAAACCTAATTGGACAAGAATTAGCCTAGGGAGGACGAAAATGACCTAATTGTTCATCCAATCACACAAAAACACCTATTGGATGCACAAGATTGGTTAGAAACCCTAATTGGACAAGATTAATAGTAGAAGGACGAAAAGGACCTAAATGTTAATCCAATGACACAAAAACACCTATTGGATGCACAAGATTGGTTAAAAACCCTAATTGGACAAGAATAAGACTAGGGACGACGAAAATGACCTAATTGTTCATTCAATGACACAAACACACCTATTGGATGCACAAGATTGGTTAGAAACCCTAATTGGACAAGATTAAGTGTAGGGAGGACGAATAAGACAAAAATGTTCATCCAATGACACAAAAAAACCTATTGGATGCACAAGATTGGTTTGAAACCCTAATTGGACAACAATTAGCCTAGGGAGGACGAAAATGACCTAAATGTTCATCCAATGACACAAAACACCTATTGGATTCACAAGATTGGTTAGAAACCCTAATTGGACAAGAATTAGCCTAGGGAGGACGAAAATGACCTAATTGTTCATCCAATGACACAAAACACATATTGGATGCACAAGATTGGTTAGAAATCCTAATTGGACAAGATTTAGTTTAGGGAGGACGAAAATGACCTAAATCTTCATCCAATGACACAAAACACCTATTGGATACACAAGATTGGTTAAAAACCCTAATTGGACAAGATTAAGTGTAGGGAGGACGAAATTGACCAAAATGTTCATCCAATGACACAAAACACCTATTGGATGCACAAGATTGGTTACAAACCCTAATTGGAAAAGAATTAGACTAGGGAGGACGAAAATGACATATTTCATCATCCAATGACACAAAAACACCTATTTGGATGCACAAGATTGGTTAGAAACCCTAATTGGACAAGATAAAGTTTAGGGAGGACGAAAATGACCTAAATGTTCATCTAATGACACAAAACACATATTGGATGCACAAGATTGGTTCAAAACCCTAATTGGACAAGAATTAGCCTAGGGAGGGCAAAAATGACCAAATTGTTCATCCAATGACACGAAAACACCTATTTGGATGCACAAGATTGGTTAGAAACCCTAATTGGACAAGATTAAGATTAGGGAGGACGAAAATGACCTAAATGTTCATCCAATGACACAAAATACCTATTGGATGCACAAGATTGGTTAAAAACCATAATTGGACAAGATTAATTGTAGGGAGGACGAAAATGACCTAAATGTTCATCCAATGACACAAAACACCTATTGGATGCACAAGATTGGTTAAAAACCCTAATTGGACAAGATTAAGTGTAGGGAGGACGAAATTGACCACAATGTTCATCCAATGACACAAAACACCTATTGGATGCACAAGATTGGATAAAAACCCTATTTGGACAAGAATTAGCCTAGGGAGGACGAAAATGACCTAAATATTCATCCAATGACACAAAAACACCTATTGGATACACAAGATTGGTTAAAAACCGTAATTGGACAAGATTAAGTGTAGGGAGGACGAAAATAACCTAAATGTTCATCCAATGATACAAAACACCTATTGGATGCACAAGATTGGTTACAAACCCTAATTGGAAAAGAATTAGCCTAGGGAGGACGATAATAACCTAATTGTTCATCCAATGACACAAAAACACCTATTTGGATGCACAACATTGGTTAGAAACCCTAATTGGACAAGATTAAGTTTAGGGAGGGCGAAAATGAGCTAAATGTTCATCCAATGACACAAAACACCTATTGGATGCACAAGATTGGTTAAAAACCCTAATTGGACAAGAATTAGCCTAGGGAGGACGAAAATGACCTAATTGTTCATCTAATGACACAAAAACACCTATTGGATGCACAAGATTGGTTAGAAACCCTAATTGGACAAGATTAATAGTAGAAGGACGAAAAGGACCTAAATGTTCATCCAATGACACAAAAACACCTATTGGATGCACAATATTGGTTAAAAACCCTAATTGGACAAGAATAAGACTAGGGAGGATGAAAATGACCTAATTGTTCATTCAATGACACAAACACACCTATTGGATGGACAAGATTGGTTAGAAACCCTAATTGGACAAGATTAAGTGTAGGGAGGACGAATAAGACCAAAATTTTCATCCAATGACACAAAAAACCATATTGGATGCACAAGATTGGCTAAAAACCCTAATTGGACAAGAATAAGACTAGGGAGGACGAAAATGACCAAATTGTTCATTCAATGAAACAAACACACCTATTGGATGCACAAGATTGGTTAGAAACCCTAATTGGACAAGATTAAGTGTAGGGAGGACGAATAGCACCAAAATGTTCATCCAATGACATAAAAAAACCTATTGGATGCACAAGATTGGTTTGAAACCCTAATTGGACAAGAATTAGCCTAGGGAGGACGAAAATGACCTAATTGTTCATCCAATGACAAAAAACACATATTGGATGCACAAGATTGGTTAGAAATCCTAATTGGACAAGATTTAGTTTAGGGAGGACGAAAATGACCTAAATGTTCATCCAATGACACAAAACACATATTGGATGCACAAGATTGGTTAGATATCCTAATTGGACAAGATTTAGTTTAGGGAGGACGAAAATGAGCTAAATGTTCATCCAATGACACAAAACACCTATTGGATGCACAAGATTGGTTAAAAACCCTAATTAGACAAGATTAAGTGTAGGGAGGACGAAATTGACCAAAATGTTCATCCAATGACACAATACACCTATTGGATGCACAAGATTGGATAAAAACCGTAATTGGACAAGAATAACCCTAGGGAGGACGAAAAACCCTAATGGGACAAGAATTAGCCTATGGAGGACGAAATTGACCTAAATATTCATCCAATGACACAAAAACACCTATTGGATACACAAGATTGGTTACAAACCCTAATTGGACAAGATTAAGTTTAGGGAGGACGAAAATGACCTAAATGTTCATCGAATGACACAAAACACCTATTGGATGCACAAGATTGGTTAAAAACCCTAGTTGGACAAGAATTAGCCTAGGGAGGACGAAAATGACCTAATTGTTCATCCAATGACACAAAAAAACCTATTTGGATGCACAAGATTGGTTAGAAACCCTAATTGGACAAGATTAAGTTTAGGGAGGACGAAAATTACCTAAATGTTCATCCAATGACACAAAACACCTATTGGATGCACAAGATTGGTTAAAATCCCTAATTGGACAAGAATTAGCCTAGGGAGGACGAAAATGACCTAATTATTCATCCAATGACACAAAAACACCTATTGGATGCACAAGATTGGTTAGAAACCCTAATTGGACAAGATTAATAGTAGAAGGACGAAAAGGACCTAAATGTTCATCCAATGACACAGAAACACCTATTGGATGCACAATATTGGTTAAAAACCCTAATTGGACAAGAATAAGACTAGGGAGGATGAAAATGACCTAATTGTTCATTCAATGACACAAACACACCTATTGGATGGACAAGATTGGTTAGAAACCCTAATTGGACAAGATTAAGTGTAGGGAGGACGAATAAGACCAAAATGTTCATCCAATGACACAAAAAACCCTATTGGATGCACAATATTGGTTAAAAACCCTAATTGGACAAGAATAAGACTAGGGAGGATGAAAATGACCTAGTTGTTCATTCAATGACACAAACACACCTATTGGATGGACAAGATTGGTTAGAAACCCTAATTGGACAAGATTAAGTGTAGGGAGGACGAATAAGACCAAAATTTTCATCCAATGACACAAAAAACCCTATTGGATGCACAAGATTGGTTAAAACCCTAATTGGACAAGAATAAGACTAGGGAGGACAAAAATGACCAAATTGTTCATTCAATGAAACAAACACACCTATTGGATGCACAAGATTGGTTAGAAACCCTAATTGGACAAGATTAAGTGTAGGGCGGACGAATAGGACCAAAATGTTCATCCAATGACACAAAAAAACCTATTGGATGCACAAGATTGGTTTGAAACCCTAATTGGACAAGAATTAGCCTAGGGAGGACGAAAATGACCTAAATGTTCATCTAATGACACAAAACACCTATTGGATGCACAAGATTGGTTAAAAACCCTAATTGGACAAGAATTAGCCTAGGGAGGACGAAAATGACCTAATTGTTCATCCAATGACACAAAACACATATTGGATGCACAAGATTGGTTAGAAATCCTAATTGGACAAGATTTAGTTTAGGGAGGACGAAAATGACCTAATTGTTCATCCAATGACACAAAAACACCTATTTGGATGCACAAGATTGGTTAGAAACCCTAATTGGACAAGATTAAGTTTAGGGAGGACGAAAATGACCTAAATGTTCATCCAATGACACAAAACACCTATTGGTCGCACAAGATTGGTTAAAATCCCTAATTGGACAAGAATAAGCCTAGGGAGGACGAAAATGACCTAATTGTTCATCCAATGACACAAAAACACCTATTGGATGCACAAGATTGGTTAGAAATCCTAATTGCACAAGATTTAGTTTAGGGAGGACGAAAATGACCTAAATGTTCATCCAATGACACAAAACACCTATTGGATGCACAAGATTGGTTAAAAACCCTAATTGGACAAGATTAACTGTAGGGAGGACGAAAATGACCTAAATGTTCATCCAATGAAACAAAACCACCTATTGGATCCACAAGATTGGTAAGAAATCCTAATTGAACAAGATTAATAGTAGAAGGACGAAAAGGACCTAAATGTTCATCCAATGACACAAAAACACCTATTGGATGCACAATATTGGTTAAAAACCCTAATTGGACAAGAATAAGACTAGGGAGGATGAAAATGACCTAATTGTTCATTCAATGACACAAACACACCTATTGGATGGACAAGATTGGTTAGAAACCCTAATTGGACAAGATTAAGTGTAGGGAGGACGAATAAGACCAAAATTTTCATCCAATGACACAAAAAACCCTATTGGATGCACAAGATTGGTTAAAACCCTAATTGGACAAGAATAAGACTAGGGAGGACGAAAATGACCAAATTGTTCATTCAATGAAACAAACACACCTATTGGATGCACAAGATTGGTTAGAAACCCTAATTGGACAAGATTAAGTGTAGGGAGGACGAATAGGACCAAAATGTTCATCCAATGACACAAAAAAACCTATTGGATGCACAAGATTGGTTTGAAACCCTAATTGGACAAGAATTAGCCTAGGGAGTACGAAAATGACCTAAATGTTCATCCAATGACACAAAACACCTATTGGATGTACAAGATTGGTTAAAAACCCTAATTGGACAAGAATTAGCCTAGGGAGGACGAAAATGACCTAATTGTTCATCCAATGACACAAAACACATATTGGATGCACAAGATTGGTAAGAAATCCTAATTGGACAAGATTTAGTTTAGGGAGGACGAAAATGACCTAAATGTTCATCCAATGACACAAAAACACCTATTTGGATGCACAAGATTGGTTAGAAACCCTAATTGGACAAGATTAAGTTTAGGGAGGACGAAAATGACCTAAATGTTCATCCAATGACACAAAACACCTATTGGACGCACAAGATTGGTTAAAATCCCTAATTGGACAAGAATAACCCTAGGGAGGACGAAAATGACCTAATTGTTCATCCAATGACACAAAAACACCTATTGGATGCACAAGATTGGTTAGAAATCCTAATTGGACAAGATTTAGTTTAGGGAGGACGAAAATGACCTAAATGTTCATCCAATGACACAAAACACCTATTGGATGCACAAGATTGGTTAAAAACCCTAATTGGACAAGATTAACTGTAGGGAGGACGAAAATGACCTAAATGTTCATCCAATGACACAAAAACACCTATTGGATGCACAAGATTGGTTAGAAACCCTAATTGAACAAGATTAATAGTAAAAGGACGAAAAGGACCTAAATGTTCATCCAATGACACAAAAACACCTATTGGATGCACAATATTGGTTAAAAACCCTAATTGGACAAGAATAAGACTAGGGAGGATGAAAATGACCTAATTGTTCATTCAATGACACAAACACACCTATTGGATGGACAAGATTGGTTAGAAACCCTAATTGGACAAGATTAAGTGTAGGGAGGACGAATAAGACCAAAATTTTCATCCAATGACACAAAAAACCCTATTGGATGCACAAGATTGGTTAAAACCCTAATTGGACAAGAATAAGACTAGGGAGGATGAAAATGACCAAATTGTTCATTCAATGAAACAAACACACCTATTGGATGCACAAGATTGGTTAGAAACCCTAATTGGACAAGATTAAGTGTAGGGAGGACGAATAGGACCAAAATGTTCATCCAATGACACAAAAAAACCTATTGGATGCACAAGATTGGTTTGAAACCCTAATTGGACAAGAATTAGCCTAGGGAGTACGAAAATGACCTAAATGTTCATCCAATGACACAAAACACCTATTGGATGTACAAGATTGGTTAAAAACCCTAATTGGACAAGAATTAGCCTAGGGAGGAAGAAAATGACCTAATTGTTCATCCAATAACACAAAACACATATTGGATGCACAAGATTGGTTAGATATCCTAATTGGACAAGATTTAGTTTAGGGAGGACGAAAATGACCTAAATGTTCATCCAATGACACAAAACACCTATTGGATGCACAAGATTGGTTAAAAACCCTAATTGGACAAGATTAAGTGTAGGGAGGACGAAATTGACCAAAATGTTAATCCAATGACACAAAACACCTATTGGATGCACAAGATTGGATAAAAACCGTAATTGGACAAGAATAACTCAAGGGAGGACGAAAATGACCTAATTGTTCATCCATTGAGACAAGACACCTATTGGTTGCACAAGATTGGTCAAAAAACCCTAATGGGACAAGAATAAGACTAGGGAGGACAAAAATGACCAAATTGTTCATTCAATGAGACAAACACACCTATTGGATGCACAAGATTGGTTAAAAACCCTAATTGGACAAGATTAAGTGTAGGGAGGACGAATAGGACCAAAATGTTCATCCAATGACACAAAAAAACCTATTGGATGCACAAGATTGGTTTGAAACCCTAATTGGACAAGAATTAGCCTAGGGAGGACGAAAATGACCTAATTGTTCATCCAATGACACAAAACACATATTGGATGCACAAGATTGGTTAGAAATCCTAATTGGACAAGATTTAGTTTAGGGAGGACGAAAATGACCTAAATGTTCATCCAATGACACAAAACACCTATTGGATGCACAAGATTGGTTAAAAACCCTAATTGGACAAGATTAATTGTATGGAGGACGAAAATGACCTAAATGTTCATCCAATGACACAAAACACCTATTGGATGCACAAGATTGGTTAAAAGCCCTAGTTGGACAAGAATTAGCCTAGGGAGGACGAAAATGACCTAATTGTTCATCCAATGACACAAAAACACCTATTTGGATGCACAAGATTGGTTAGAAACCCTAATTGGACAAGATTAAGTTTAGGGAGGACGAAAATGACCTAAATGTTCATCCAATGACACAAAACACCTATTGGATGCACAAGATTGGTTAAAATCCCTAATTGGACAAGAATAAGCCAAGGGAGGACGAAAATGACCTAATTGTTCATCCAATGACACAAAAACACCTATTGGATGCACAAGATTGGTTAGAAACCCTAATTGAACAAGATTAATAGTAGAAGGACGAAAAGGACCTAAATGTTCATCCAATGACACAAAAACACCTATTGGATGCACAACATTGGTTAAAAACCCTAATTGGACAAGAATAAGACTAGGGAGGATGAAAATGACCTAATTGCTCATTCAATGACACAAACACACCTATTGGATGGACAAGATTGGTTAGAAACCTAATTGGACAAGATTAAGTGTAGGGAGGACGAATAAGACCAAAATTTTCATCAATGACTCAAAAAACCGTATTGGATGCACAAGATTGGTTAAAACCCTAATTGGACAAGAATAAGACTACGGAGGACGAAAATGACCAAATTGTTCATTCAATGAAACAAACACACCTATTGGATGCACAAGATTGGTTAGAAACCCTAATTGGACACGATTAAGTGTAGGGAGGACGAATAGGACCAAAATGTTCATCCAATGACACAAAAAACCCTATTGGATGCACAAGATTGGTTTGAAACCCTAATTGGAAAAGAATTAGCCTAGGGAGGACGATAATGACCTAATTGTTCATCCAATGACACAAAAACACCTATTTGGATGCACAACATTGGTTAGAAACCCTAATTGGACAAGATTAAGTTTAGGGAGGACGAAAATGAGCTAAATGTTCATCCAATGACACAAAACACCTATTGGATGCACAAGATTGGTTAAAATCCCAAATTGGACAAGAATTAGCCTAGGGAGGACGAAAATCACCTGATTGTTCATCCAATGACACAAAAACACCTATTGGATGCACAAGATTGGTTAGAAACCCTAATTGGACAAGATTAATAGTAGAAGGACGAAAAGGACCTAAATGTTCATCCAATGACACAAAAACACCTATTGGATGCACAATATTGGTTAAAAACCTAATTGGACAAGAATAAGACTAGGGAGGACGAAAATGACCTAATTGATCATTCAATGACACAAACACACCTATTGGATGGACAAGATTGGTTAGAAACCCTAATTGGACAAGATTAAGTGTAGGGAGGACGAATAAGACCAAAATGTTCATCCAATGACACAAAAAAACCTATTGGATGCACAAGATTGGTTAAAAACCCTAATTGGACAAGAATAAGACTAGGGAGGACGAAAATGACCGAATTGTTCATTCAATGAAACAAACACACCTATTGGATGCACAAGATTGGTTAGAAACCCTAATTGGACAAGATTAAGTGTTGGGAGGACGAATAGGACCAAAATGTTCATCCAATGACACAAAAAAACCAATTGGATGCACAAGATTGGTTTGAAACCCTAATTGGACAAGAATTAGCCTAGGGAGGACGAAAATGACCTAAATGTTCATCCAATGATACAAAACACCTATTGGATGCACAAGATTGGTTAAAAACCTAAATTGGACAAGAATTAGCCTAGGGAGGACGAAAATGACCTAATTGTTCATCCAATGACACAAAACACATATTGGATGCACAAGATTGGTTAGAAATCCTAATTGGACAAGATTTAGTTTAGGGAGGACGAAAATGACCTAAATGTTCATCCAATGACACAAAACAACTATTGGATGCACAAGATTGGTTAGAAACCCTAATTGGACAAGATTAAGTGTAGGGAGGACGAAATCGACCACAATGTTAATCCAATGACACAAAACATCTATTGGATGCACAAGATTGGATAAAAACCCTAATTGGACAAGATTAAGTGTAGGGAGGACGAATAAGACCAAAATTTTCATCCAATGACACAAAAAACCCTATTGGATGCACAAGATTGGTTAAAACCCTAATTGGACAAGAATAAGACTAGGGAGGACGAAAATGACCAAATTGTTCATTCAATGAAACAAACACACCTATTGGATGCACAAGATTGGTTAAAAACCCTAATTGGACAAGATTAAGTGTAGGGAGGACGAATAGGACCAAAATGTTCATCCAATGACACAAAAAAACCTATTGGATGCACAAGATTGGTTTGAAACCCTAATTGGACAAGAATTAGCCTAGGGTGGACGAAAATGACCTAAATGTTCATCCAATGACACAAAACACCTATTGGATGCACAAGATTTGTTAAAACACCTAATTGGACAAGAATTAGCCTAGGGAGGACGAAAATGACCTAATTGTTCATCCAATGACACAAAACACATATTGGATGCACAAGATTGGTTAGAAATCCTAATTGGACAAGATTTAGTTTAGGGAGGACGAAAATGACCTAAATGTTCATCCAATGACACAAAACACCTATTGGATGCACAAGATTGGTTAAAAACCATAATTGGACAAGATTAATTGTATGGAGGACGAAAATGACCTAAATGTTCATCCAATGACACAAAACACCTATTGGATGCACAAGATTGGTTAAAAACCCTAGTTGGACAAGAATTAGCCTAGGGAGGACGAAAATGACCTAATTGTTCATCCAATGACACAAAAACACCTATTTGGATGCACAAGATTGGTTAGAAACCCTAATTGGACAAGATTAAGTTTAGGGAGGACGAAAATGAGCTAAATGTTCATCCAATGACACAAAACACCTATTGGATGCACAAGATTGGTTAAAATCCCTAATTGGACAAGAATAAGCCAAGGGAGGACGAAAATGACCTAATTGTTCATCCAATGACACAAAAACACCTATTGGATGCACAAGATTGGTTAGAAACCCTAATTGAACAAGATTAATAGTAGAAGGACGAAAAGGACCTAAATGTTCATCCAATGACACAAAAACACCTATTGGATGCACAATATTGGTTAAAAACCCTAATTGGACAAGAATAAGACTAGGGAGGATGAAAATGACCTAATTGCTCATTCAATGACACAAACACACCTATTGGATGGACAAGATTGGTTAGAAACCTAATTGGACAAGATTAAGTGTAGGGAGGACGAATAAGACCAAAATTTTCATCAATGACTCAAAAAACCCTATTGGATGCACAAGATTGGTTAAAACCCTAATTGGACAAGAATAAGACTACGGAGGACGAAAATGACCAAATTGTTCATTCAATGTAACAAACACACCTATTGGATGCACGAGATTGGTTAGAAACCCTAATTGGACACGATTAAGTGTAGGGAGGACGAATAGGACCAAAATGTTCATCCAATGACACAAAAAACCCTATTGGATGCACAAGATTGGTTTGAAACCCTAATTGGAAAAGAATTAGCCTAGGGAGGACGATAATGACCTAATTGTTCATCCAATGACACAAAAACACCTATTTGGATGCACAACATTGGTTAGAAACCCTAATTGGACAAGATTAAGTTTAGGGAGGACGAAAATGAGCTAAATGTTCATCCAATGACACAAAACACCTATTGGATGCACAAGATTGGTTAAAATCCCAAATTGGACAAGAATTAGCCTAGGGAGGACGAAAATCACCTAATTGTTCATCCAATGACACAAAAACACCTATTGGATGCACAAGATTGGTTAGAAACCCTAATTGGACAAGATTAATAGTAGAAGGACGAAAAGGACCTAAATGTTCATCCAATGACACAAAAACACCTATTGGATGCACAATATTGGTTAAAAACCTAATTGGACAAGAATAAGACTAGGGAGGACGAAAATGACCTAATTGATCATTCAATGACACAAACACACCTATTGGAAGGACAAGATTGGTTAGAAACCCTAATTGGACAAGATTAAGTGTAGGGAGGACGAATAAGACCAAAATGTTCATCCAATGACACAAAAAAACCTATTGGATGCACAAGATTGGTTAAAAACCCTAATTGGACAAGAATAAGACTAGGGAGGACGAAAATGACCGAATTGTTCATTCAATGAAACAAACACACCTATTGGATGCACAAGATTGGTTAGAAACCCTAATTGGACAAGATTAAGTGTAGGGAGGACGAATAGGACCAAAATGTTCATCCAATGACACAAAAAAACCAATTGGATGCACAAGATTGGTTTGAAACCCTAATTGGACAAGAATTAGCCTAGGGAGGACGAAAATGACCTAAATGTTCATCCAATGATACAAAACACCTATTGGATGCACAAGATTGGTTAAAAACCTTAATTGGACAAGAATTAGCCTAGGGAGGACGAAAATGACCTAATTGTTCATCCAATGACACAAAACACATATTGGATGCACAAGATTGGTTAGAAATCCTAATCGGACAAGATTTAGTTTAGGGAGGACGAAAATGACCTAAATGTTCATCCAATGACACAAAACAACTCTTGGATGCACAAGAATGGTTAGAAACCCTAATTGGACAAGATTAAGTGTAGGGAGGACGAAATCGACCACAATGTTAATCCAATGACACAAAACATCTATTGGATGCACAAGATTCGATAAAAACCCTAATTGGACAAGATTAAGTGTAGGGAGGACGAATAAGACCAAAATTTTCATCCAATGACACAAAAAACCCTATTCGATGCACAAGATTGGTTAAAACCCTAATTGGACAAGAATAAGACTAGGGTGGACGAAAATGACCAAATTGTTCATTCAATGAAACAAACACACCTATTGGATGCACAAGATTGGTTAGAAACCCTAATTGGACACGATTAAGTGTAGGGAGGACGAATAGGACCAAAATGTTCATCCAATGACACAAAAAACCCTATTGGATGCACAAGATTGGTTTGAAACCCTAATTGGACAAGAATTAGCCTAGGGAGGACGAAAATGACCTAAATGTTCATCCAATGATACAAAACACCTATCGGATGCACAAGATTGGTTACAAACCCTAATTGGAAAAGAATTAGCCTAGGGAGGACGAAAATGACCTAATTGTTCATCCAATGTCACAAAAACACCTATTTGGATGCACAACATTGGTTAGAAACCCTAATTGGACAAGATTAAGTTTACGGAGGACGAAAGTGAGCTAAATGTTCATCCAATGACACAAAACACCTATTGGATGCACAAGATTGGTTAAAATCCCAAATTGGACAAGAATTAGCCTAGGGAGGACGAAAATCACCTAATTGTTCATCCAATGACACAAAAACACCTATTGGATGCACAAGATTGGTTAGAAACCCTAATTGGACAAGATTAATAGTAGAAGGACGAAAAGGACCTAAATGTTCATCCAATGACACAAAAACACCTATTGGATGCACAATATTGGTTAAAAACATAATTGGACAAGAATAAGACTAGGGAGGACGAATATGACCTAATTGATCATTCAATGACACAAACACACCTATTGGATGGACAAGATTGGTTAGAAACCCTAATTGGACAAGATTAAGTGTAGGGAGGACGAATAAGACCAAAATGTTCATCCAATGACACAAAAAAACCTATTGGATGCACAAGATTGGTTAAAAACCCTAATTGGACAAGAATAAGACTAGGGAGGACGAAAATGACCGAATTGTTCATTCAATGAAACAAACACACCTATTGGATGCACAAGATTGGTTAGAAACCCTAATTGGACATGATTAAGTGTAGGGAGGATGAATAGGACCAAAATGTGTAGCCAATGACACAAAAAAACCAATTGGATGCACAAGATTGGTTTGAAACCCTAATTGGACAAGAATTAGCCTAGGGAGGACGAAAATGACCTAAATGTTCATCCAATGACACAAAACACCAATTGGATGCACAAGATTGGTTAAAAACCTTAATTGGACAAGAATTAGCCTAGGGAGGACGAAAATGACCTAATTGTTCATCCAATGACACAAAAATACCTATTTGGATGCACAAGATTGGTTAGAAACCCTAATTGGACAAGATTAAGTTTAGGGAGGACGAAAATGACCTAAATGTTCATCCAATGACACAAAACACCTATTGGATGCACAAGATTGGTTAAAATCCCTAATTGGACTAGAATTAGCCTAGGGAGGACGAAAATGACCTAATTGTTCATCCAATGACACAAAAACACCTATTGGATGCACAAGATTGGTTAGAAACCCTAATTGAACAAGATTAATAGTAGAAGGACGAAAAGGTCCTAAATGTTCATCCAATGACACAAAAACACCTATTGGATGCACAATATTGGTTAAAAACCCTAATTGGACAAGAATAAGACTAGGGAGGATGAAAATGACCTAGTTGTTCATTCAATGACACAAACACACCTATTGGATGGACAAGATTGGTTAGAAACCCTAATTGGACAAGATTAAGTGTAGGGAGGACGAATAAGACCAAAATTTTCATCCAATGACACAAAAAACCCTATTCGATGCACAAGATTGGTTAAAACCCTAATTGGACAAGAATAAGACTAGGGAGGACAAAAATGACCAAATTGTTCATTCAATGAAACAAACACACCTATTGGATGCACAAGATTGGTTAGAAACCCTAATTGGACAAGATTAAGTGTAGGGCGGACGAATAGGACCAAAATGTTCATCCAATGACACAAAAAAACCTATTGGATGCACAAGATTAGTTTGAAACCCTAATTGGACAAGAATTAGCCTAGGGAGGACGAAAATGACCTAAATGTTCATCCAATGACACAAAACACCTATTGGATGCACAAGATTGGTTAAAAACCCTAATTGGACAAGAATTAGCCTAGGGAGGACGAAAATGACCTAATTGTTCATCCAATGACACAAAAACACCTATTTGGATGCACAAGATTGGTTAGAAACCCTAATTGGACAAGATTAAGTTTAGGGAGGACGAAAATGACCTAAATGTTCATCCAATGACACAAAACACCTATTGGACGCACAAGATTGGTTAAAATCCCTAATTGGAAAAGAATAAGCCTAGGGAGGACGAAAATGACCTAATTGTTCATCCAATGACACAAAAACACCTATTGGATGCACAAGACTGGTTAGAAATCCTAATTGGACAAGATTTAGTTTAGGGAGGACGAAAATGACCTAAATGTTCATCCAATGACACAAAACACCTATTGGATGCACAAGATTGGTTAAAAACCCTAATTGGACAAGATTAACTGTAGGGAGGACGAAAATGACCTAAATGTTCATCCAATGACACAAAAACACCTATTGGATGCACAAGATTGGTTAGAAACCCTAATTGAACAAGATTAATAGTAGAAGGACGAAAAGGACCTAAATGTTCATCCAATGACACAAAAACACCTATTGGATGCACAATATTGGTTAAAAACCCTAATTGGACAAGAATAAGACTAGGGAGGATGAAAATGACCTAATTGTTCATTCAATGACACAAACACACCTATTGGATGGACAAGATTGGTTAGAAACCCTAATTGGACAAGATTAAGTGTAAGGAGGACGAATAAGACCAAAATTTTCATCCAATGACACAAAAAACCCTATTGGATGCACAAGATTGGTTAAAACCCTAATTGGACAAGAATAAGACTAGGGAGGACGAAAATGACCAAATTGTTCATTCAATGAAACAAACACACCTATTGGATGCACAAGATTGGTTAGAAACCCAAATTGGACAAGATTAAGTGTAGGGAGGACGAAAAGGACCAATATGTTCATCCAATGACACAAAAAAACCTATTGGACGCACAAGATTGGTTTGAAACCCTAATTGGACAAGAATTAGCCTAGGGAGTACGAAAATGACCTAAATGTTCATCCAATGACACAAAACACCTATTGGATGTACAAGATTGGTTAAAAACCCTAATTGGACAAGAATTAGCCTAGGGAGGACGAAAATGACCTAATTGTTCATCCAATGACACAAAACACATATTGGATGCACAAGATTGGTAAGAAATCCTAATTGGACAAGATTTAGTTTAGGGAGGACGAAAATGACCTAAATGTTCATCCAATGACACAAAACACCTATTGGATGCACAAGATTGGTTAAAAATCCTAATTGGACAAGATTAACTGTAGGGAGGACGAAAATGACCTAAATGTTCATCCAATGACACAAAACACCTATTGGATGCACAAGATTGGTTAAAAACCCTAGTTGGACAATAATTAGCCTAGTGAGGACGAAAATGACCTAATTGTTCATCCAATGACACAAAAACACCTATTTGGATGCACAACATTGGTTAGAAACCCTAATTGGACAAGATTAAGTTTAGGGAGGACGAAAATGACCTAAATGTTCATCCAATGACACAAAATACCTATTGCATGCACAAGATTGGTTAAAAACCCTAATTGGACAAGAATTAGCCTTGGGAGGACGAAAATGACCTAATTGTTCATCCAATGACACAAAACACAAATTGGATGCACAAGATTGGTTAGATATCCTAATTGGACAAGATTTAGTTTAGGGAGGACGAAAATGAGCTAAATGTTCATCCAATGACACAAAACACCTATTGGATGCACAAGATTGGTTAAAAACCCTAATTGGACAAGATTAAGTGTAGGGAGGACGAAATTGACCAAAATGTTCATCCAATGACACAAAACACCTATTGGATGCACAAGATTGGATAAAAACCGTAATTGGAGAAGAATAACCCTAGGGAGGACGAAAATGACCTAATTGTTCATCCAATGAGACAAGACACCTATTGGTTGCACAAGATTGGTCAAAAAACCCTAATGGGACAAGAATAAGACTAGGGCGGACAAAAATGACCAAATTGTTCATTTAATGAAACAAACACACCTATTGGATGCACAAGATTGGTTAGAAACACTAATTGGACAAGATTAAGTGTAGGGAGGACGAATAGGACCAAAATGTTCATCCAATGACACAAAAAAACCTATTGGATGCACAAGATTGGTTTGAAACCCTAATTGGACAAGAATTAGCCTACGGAGGACGAAAATGACCTAAATGTTCATCCAATGACACAAAACACCTATTGGATGCACAAGATTGGTTAAAAACCCTAATTGGACAAGAATTAGCCTAGGGAGGACGAAAATGACCTAATTGTTCATCCAATGACACAAAACACATATTGGATGCACAAGATTGGTTAGAAATCCTAATTGGACAAGATTTAGTTTAGGGAGGACGAAAATGACCTAAATGTTCATCCAATGACACAAAACACCTATTGGATGCACAAGATTGGTTAAAAACCCTAATTGGACAAGATTAACTGTAGGGAGGACGAAAATGACCTAAATGTTCATCCAATGACACAAAAACACCTATTGGATGCACAAGATTGGTTAGAAACCCTAATTGAACAAGATTAATAGTAGAAGGACGAAAAGGACCTAAATGTTCATCCAATGACACAAAAACACCTATTGGATGCACAATATTGGTTAAAAACCCTAATTGGACAAGAATAAGACTAGGGAGGATGAAAATGACCTAATTGTTCATTCAATGACACAAACACACCTATTGGATGGACAAGATTGGTTAGAAACCCTAATTGGACAAGATTAAGTGTAGGGAGGACGAATAAGACCAAAATTTTCATCCAATGACACAAAAAACCCTATTGGATGCACAAGATTGGTTAAAACCCTAATTGGACAAGAATAAGACTAGGGAGGACGAAAATGACCAAATTGTTCATTCAATGAAACAAACACACCTATTGGATGCACAAGATTGGTTAGAAACCCTAATTGGACAAGATTAAGTGTAGGGAGGACGAATAGGACCAAAATGTTCATCCAATGACACAAAAAAACCTATTGGATGCACAAGATTGGTTTGAAACCCTAATTGGACAAGAATTAGCCTAGGGAGTACGAAAATGACCTAAATGTTCATCCAATGACACAAAACACCTATTGGATGTACAAGATTGGTTAAAAACCCTAATTGGACAAGAATTAGCCTAGGGAGGACGAAAATGACCTAATTGTTCATCCAATGACACAAAACACATATTGGATGCACAAGATTGGTAAGAAATCCTAATTGGACAAGATTTAGTTTAGGGAGGACGAAAATGACCTAAATGTTCATCCAATGACACAAAACACCTATTGGATGCACAAGATTGGTTAAAAATCCTAATTGGACAAGATTAACTGTAGGGAGGACGAAAATGACCTAAATGTTCATCCAATGACACAAAACACCTATTGGATGCACAAGATTGGTTAAAAACCCTAGTTGGACAATAATTAGCCTAGTGAGGACGAAAATGACCTAATTGTTCATCCAATGACACAAAAACACCTATTTGGATGCACAACATTGGTTAGAAACCCTAATTGGACAAGATTAAGTTTAGGGAGGACGAAAATGACCTAAATGTTCATCCAATGACACAAAATACCTATTGCATGCACAAGATTGGTTAAAAACCCTAATTGGACAAGAATTAGCCTTGGGAGGACGAAAATGACCTAATTGTTCATCCAATGACACAAAACACAAATTGGATGCACAAGATTGGTTAGATATCCTAATTGGACAAGATTTAGTTTAGGGAGGACGAAAATGAGCTAAATGTTCATCCAATGACACAAAACACCTATTGGATGCACAAGATTGGTTAAAAACCCTAATTGGACAAGATTAAGTGTAGGGAGGACGAAATTGACCAAAATGTTCATCCAATGACACAAAACACCTATTGGATGCACAAGATTGGATAAAAACCGTAATTGGACAAGAATTAGCCTAGGGAGGACGAAAATGACGTATTTGTTCATCCAATGACACAAAAACACCTATTTGGATGCACAAGATTGGTTAGAAACCCTAATTGGACAAGATTAAGTTTAGGGAGGACGAAAATGACCTAAATGTTCATCCAATGACACAAAACACCTATTGGATGCACAAGATTGGTTAAAATCCCTAATTGGACAAGAATTAGCCTAGGGAGGACGAAAATGACCTAAATGTTCATCCAATGACACAAAACACCAATTGGATGCACAAGATTGGTTAGAAACCGTAATTGGACAAGAATTAGCCTAGGGTGGACGAAAATGACCTAATTGTTCATCCAATGACACAAAAACACCTATTGGATGCACAAGATTGGTTAGAAACCCTAATTGGACAAGAATTAGCCTAGGGAGGACGAAAATGACCTAATTGTTCATCCAATGACACAAAAACACCTATTTGGATGCACAAGATTGGTTAGAAACCCTAATTGGACAAGATTAAGTTTAGGGAGGACGAAAATGACCTAAATGTTCATCCAATGACACAAAACACCTATTGGATGCACAAGATTAGTTAAAAACCCTAATTGGACAAGAATTAGCCTATGATGGATGAAAATGACCTAAATGTTCATCCAATGAACAAAAACACCTATTTGGAAGCATAAGATTGGTTAGAAACCCTAATTGGACAAGATTAAGTTTAGGGAGGACGAAAATAACCTAAATGTTCATCTGATGACACAAAACACCTCTTGGATTCACAAGATTGGTTAAAAACCCTAATTGGACAAGATTAAGTGTCGGGAGGACGAAAAGGACCAAAATTTTCATCTTATGACACAAAAACATCTATTGGATGCACAAGATTGGTTAAAAACCCTAATTGGACAAGAATAAGCCTAGGGAGGACGAAAATGACCTAATTGTTGATCCAATGACACAAAAACACCTATTGGATGCACAAGATTGGTTAAAAACCCTAATTGGACAAGAATAAGCCTAGGGATGACGAAAATGACCTAATTGTTCATTCAATGACACAAACACACCTATTGGACGCACAAGAACGGTTAGAAACCCTAATTGGACAGGATTAAGTGTAGGGAGGACGAATAGGACCAAAATGTTCATCCAATGACAGAAAAAAACCTATTGGATGCACAAGATTGGTTAGAAACCCTAATTCGACAAGAATTAGCATAGGGAGGACGAAAATGACCTAAATGTTCATCCAATGACACAAAACACCTATTGGATGCACTAGATTGGTGAAAAACCCTAATTGGACAAGAATTACCCTAGGGAGGACGAAAATGATCTAATTGTTCATCCAATCACACAAAACACCTATTGGATGCACAAGATTGGTGAAAAACCCTAATTGGACAAGAATTACCCTAGCGAGGACGAAAATGACCTAATTGTTCATCCAATCACATAAAACAACTATTGGAAGCACAAGATTGGTTAGAAACCCTAATTGGACAAGATTAAGTTTAGGGAGGACGAAAATGACCTAAATGTTCATCCAATGACACAAAACACCTATTGGATGCACAAGATTGGTTAAAAACCCTAATTGGACAAGATTAAGTTTAGGGAGGACGAAATTGACCACAATGTTCATCCAATGACACAAAACACCTTTTAGATGCACAAGATTGGATAATAACCATAATTGGACAAGAATTAGCCTAGGGAGGACGAAAATGACCTAATTGTTCATCCAATGAGACAAGACACCTATTGGATGCACAAGATTGGTTAAAAATCCTAATTGGACAAGAATTAGCCTAGGGAGGACGAAAATGACCTAAATATTCATCCAATGACACTAATACACCTATTTTATACACAAGATTGGTTAAAAACCGTAATTGGACAAGATTAAGTGTAGGGAGGACGAAAATGACCTAAATGTTCATCCAATGATACAAAACACCTATTAGATGCACAAGATTGGTTACAAACCCTAATTGGAAAAGAATTAGTCTAGGGAGGACGATAATGACCTAATTGTTCATCCAATGACACAAAAACACCTATTTGGATGCACAACATTGGTTAGAAACCCTAATTGGACAAGATTATGTTTAGGGAGGACGAAAATGACTTAAATGTTCATCCAATGACACAAAACACCTATTGGATGCACAAGATTGTTTAAAAACCCTAATTGGACAAGAATTAGCCTAGGGAGGACGAAAATGACCTAATTGTTCATCCAATGACACAAACACACCTATTGGATGCACAAGATTGGTTAGAAACCCAAATTGGACAAGATTAAGTGTAGGAAGGACGAATAAGACCAAAATGTTCATCCAATGACACAAAAAAACCTATTGGATGCACAAGATTGGTTAGAAACCCTAATTGGACAAGAATTAGCCTAGGAAGGACGAAAATGACCAAATTGTTCATCCAATGACACAAAAACACCTATTGCATGCACAAGATTGGTTAGAAACCCTAATTGGACAAGATTAATAGTAGAACGACGAAAAGGACCTAAATGTTAATCCAATGACACAAAAACACCTATTGGATGCACAAGACTGGTTAAAAACCCTAATTGGACAAGAATAAGACTAGGGAGGACGAAAATGACCTAATTGTTCATTCAATGACACAAACACACCTATTGGATGGACAAGATTGGTTAGAAACCCTAATTGGACAAGATTAAGTGTAGGGAGGACGAATAAGACCAAAATGTTCATCCAATGACACAAAAAAACCTATTGGATGCACAAGATTGGTTTGAAACCCTAATTGGACAAGAATTAGCCTAGGGAGGACGAAAATGACCTAAATGTTCATCCAATGACACAAAACACCTATTGGATGCACAAGATTGGTTAAAAACCCTAATTGGACAAGATTAAGTGTAGGGAGGACGAAATGGACCAAAATGTTCATCCAATGACACAAAACACATATTGGATGCACAAGATTGGTTAGAAATCCTAATTGGACAAGATTTAGTTTAGGGAGGACGAAAATGATCTAAATGTTCATCCAATGACACAAAACACCTATTGGATGCACAAGATTGGTTAAAAACCCTAATTGGACAAGATTAACTGTATGGAGGACGAAAATGACCTAAATGTTCATCGAATGACACAAAACACCTATTGGATGCACAAGATTGGTTAAAAACCCTAGTTGGACAAGAATTAGCCTAGGGAGGACGAAAATGACCTAATTGTTCATCCAATGACACAAAAACACCTATTTGGATGCACAAGATTGGTTAAAACCCTAATTGGACAAGATAAAGTGTAGGGAGGACGAAAATAACCTAAATGTTCATCCAATGACACAAAACACCTATTGAATGCACAAGATTGGTTAAAATCCCTAATTGGACAAGAATAAGCCTAGGGAGGGCGAAAATGACCTAATTGTTCATCCAATGACACAAAAACACCTATTGGATGCACAAGATTGGTTAGAAACCCTAATTGAACAAGATTAATAGTAGAAGGACGAAAAGGACCTAAATGTTTATCCAATGACACAAAAACACCTATTGGATGCACAATATTGGTTAAAAACCCTAATTGGACAAGAATAAGACTAGGGAGGATGAAAATGACCTAATTGCTCATTCAATGACACAAACACACCTATTGGATGGACAAGATTGGTTAGAAACCTAATTGGACAAGATTAAGTGTAGGGAGGACGAATAAGACCAAAATTTTTATCAATGACACAAAAAACCCTATTGGATGCACAAGATTGGTTTGAAACCCTAATTGGAAAAGAATTAGCCTAGGGAGGACGATAATGACCTAATTGTTCATCCAATGACACAAAAACACCTATTTGGATGCACAACATTGGTTAGAAACCCTAATTGGACAAGATTAAGTTTAGGGAGGACGAAAATGAGCTAAATGTTCATCCAATGACACAAAACACCTATTGGATGCACAAGATTGGTTAAAATCCCAAATTGGACAAGAATTAGCCTAGGGAGGACGAAAATCACCTAATTGTTCATCCAATGACACAAAAACACCTATTGGATGCACAAGATTGGTTAGAAACCCTAATTGGACAAGATTAATAGTAGAAGGACGAAAAGGACCTAAATGTTCATCCAATGACACAAAAACACCTATTGGATGCACAATATTGGTTAAAAACCTAATTGGACAAGAATAAGACTAAGGAGGACGAAAATGACCTAATTGATCATTCAATGACACAAACACACCTATTGGATGGACAAGATTGGTTAGAAACCCTAATTGGACAAGATTAAGTGTAGGGAGGACGAATAAGACCAAAATGTTCATCCAATGACACAAAAAAACCTATTGGATGCACAAGATTGGTTAAAAAACCTAATTGGACAAGAATAAGACTAGGGAGGACGAAAATGACCGAATTGTTCATTCAATGAAACAAACACACCTATTGGATGCACAAGATTGGTTAGAAACCCTAATTGGACAAGATTA
>JBBPBS010000330.1:441521-499995 GCA_037974835.1 Cicer judaicum
AATGACACAAAACACCTATTGGATGCACAAGATTGGATAGAAACCGTAATTGGACAAGAATTAGCCTAGGGAGGACGAAAATGACCTAATTGTTCATCCAATGAGACAAGACACCTATTGGATGCTCAAGATTGGTTAAAAACCCTAATTGGAGAAGACATAGCCTAAGGAGTACGAAAATGACCTAAATGTTCATCCAATGACACAAAACAGCTATTGGATGCACAAGATTGGTTAAAAACCCTAATTGGACAAGATTAAGTGTAGGGAGTACGAAATTGACCACAATGTTCATCCAATGACACAAAACACCTATCAGATGCACAAGATTAGATAAAAACCGTAATTGGACAAGAATTAGCCTAGGGAGGACGAAAATGACCTAATTGTTCATCCAATGAGACAAGACACCTATTGGATGCACAAGATTGGTTAAAAATCCTGATTGGATAAGAATTAGCCTAGGGAGGACGAAAATGACCTAAATATTCATCCAATGACACTAAAACACCTATTGGATACACAAGATTGGTTAAAAACCATAATTGGACAAGATTAAGTGTAGGGAGGACGAAAATGACCTAAATGTTCATCCAATAATACAAAACACCTATTGGATGCACAAGATTGGTTACAAACCCTAATTGGAAAAGAATTAGCCTAGGGAGGAGGATAATGACCTAATTGTTCATCCAATGACACAAAAAAAACCTATTTGGATGCACAACATTGGTTAGAAACCCTAATTGGACAAGATTAACTTTAGGGAGGATGAAAATGACCTAAATGCTCATCCAATGACACAAAACACCTATTGGATGCACAAGATTGGTTAAAAACCCTAATTGGAAAAGAATTAGCCTAGGGAGAACGAAAATGACCTAATTGTTCTTCCAATGACACAAAAACACCTATTGGATGCACAAGATTGGTTAACAACCCTAATTGGACAAGAATAAGACTAGGGAGGACGAAAATGACCTAATTGTTCATTCAATGACACAAACACACCTATTGGATGCACAAGATTGGTTAGAAACCCTAATTGGACAAGATTAAGTGTAGGGAGGACGAATAAGACCAAAATTTTCATCCAATGACACAAAAAAACCTATTGGATGCACAAGATTGGTTAGAAACCCTAATTGGATAAGATTAAGTTTAGGGAGGACGAAAATGACCTAAATGTTCATCCAATTACACAAAACACCTATTGGATGCACAAGATTGGTTAAAAACCCTAATTGGACAAGAATTAGCCTAGGGAGGACGAATATGACTTAATTGTTCATCCAAGGAGACAAGACACCTATTGGATGCAAAAGATTGGTTAAAAACCCTAATTGGACAAGAATTAGCCTAGGGAGGACGAAAAAGACCTAAATGTTCATGCAATGACACAAAACACCTATTGGATGCACAAGATTGGTTACAAACCCTAATTGGACAAGATTAAGTGTAGGGAGGACGAAATTGACCACAATGTTCATCCAATGACACAAAACACCTATTAGATGCACAAGATTGGATAAAAACCGTAATTGGACAAGAATTAGCATAGGGAGGACGAAAATGACTTAATTGTTCATCCAATGAGACAAGACACCTATTGGATGCACAAGATTGGTTAAAAACCCTTATTTGACAAGATTAATTGTAGGGAGGACGAAATTGACCAAAATGTTCATCCAATGACACAAAACACCTATTGGATGCACAAGATTGGATAGAAACCGTAATTGGACAAGAATTAGCCTAGGGAGGACGAAAATGACCTAATTGTTCATCCAATGAGACAAGACACCTATTGGATGCTCAAGATTGGTTAAAAACCCTAATTGGAGAAGACATAGCCTAAGGAGTACGAAAATGACCTAAATGTTCATCCAATGACACAAAACAGCTATTGGATGCACAAGATTGGTTAAAAACCCTAATTGGAAAAGATTAAGTGTAGGGAGTACGAAATTGACCACAATGTTCATCCAATGACACAAAACACCTATCAGATGCACAAGATTAGATAAAAACCGTAATTGGACAAGAATTAGCCTAGGGAGGACGAAAATGACCTAATTGTTCATCCAATGAGACAAGACACCTATTGGATGCACAAGATTGGTTAAAAATCCTGATTGGATAAGAATTAGCCTAGGGAGGACGAAAATGACCTAAATATTCATCCAATGACACTAAAACACCTATTGGATACACAAGATTGGTTAAAAACCATAATTGGACAAGATTAAGTGTAGGGAGGACGAAAATGACCTAAATGTTCATCCAATAATACAAAACACCTATTGGATGCACAAGATTGGTTACAAACCCTAATTGGAAAAGAATTAGCCTAGGGAGGAGGATAATGACCTAATTGTTCATCCAATGACACAAAAAAAACCTATTTGGATGCACAACATTGGTTAGAAACCCTAATTGGACAAGATTAACTTTAGGGAGGATGAAAATGACCTAAATGCTCATCCAATGACACAAAACACCTATTGGATGCACAAGATTGGTTAAAAACCCTAATTGGAAAAGAATTAGCCTAGGGAGAACGAAAATGACCTAATTGTTCTTCCAATGACACAAAAACACCTATTGGATGCACAAGATTGGTTAACAACCCTAATTGGACAAGAATAAGACTAGGGAGGACGAAAATGACCTAATTGTTCATTCAATGACACAAACACACCTATTGGATGCACAAGATTGGTTAGAAACCCTAATTGGACAAGATTAAGTGTAGGGAGGACGAATAAGACCAAAATTTTCATCCAATGACACAAAAAAACCTATTGGATGCACAAGATTGGTTAGAAACCCTAATTGGATAAGATTAAGTTTAGGGAGGACGAAAATGACCTAAATGTTCATCCAATTACACAAAACACCTATTGGATGCACAAGATTGGTTAAAAACCCTAATTGGACAAGAATTAGCCTAGGGAGGACGAATATGACTTAATTGTTCATCCAAGGAGACAAGACACCTATTGGATGCAAAAGATTGGTTAAAAACCCTAATTGGACAAGAATTAGCCTAGGGAGGACGAAAAAGACCTAAATGTTCATGCAATGACACAAAACACCTATTGGATGCACAAGATTGGTTACAAACCCTAATTGGACAAGATTAAGTGTAGGGAGGACGAAATTGACCACAATGTTCATCCAATGACACAAAACACCTATTAGATGCACAAGATTGGATAAAAACCGTAATTGGACAAGAATTAGCATAGGGAGGACGAAAATGACTTAATTGTTCATCCAATGAGACAAGACACCTATTGGATGCACAAGATTGGTTAAAAACCCTTATTTGACAAGATTAATTGTAGGGAGGACGAAATTGACCAAAATGTTCATCCAATGACACAAAACACCTATTGGATGCACAAGATTGGATAGAAACCGTAATTGGACAAGAATTAGCCTAGGGAGGACGAAAATGACCTAATTGTTCATCCAATGAGACAAGACACCTATTGGATGCTCAAGATTGGTTAAAAACCCTAATTGGAGAAGACATAGCCTAAGGAGTACGAAAATGACCTAAATGTTCATCCAATGACACAAAACAGCTATTGGATGCACAAGATTGGTTAAAAACCCTAATTGGACAAGATTAAGTGTAGGGAGTACGAAATTGACCACAATGTTCATCCAATGACACAAAACACCTATCAGATGCACAAGATTAGATAAAAACCGTAATTGGACAAGAATTAGCCTAGGGAGGACGAAAATGACCTAATTGTTCATCCAATGAGACAAGACACCTATTGGATGCACAAGATTGGTTAAAAATCCTGATTGGATAAGAATTAGCCTAGGGAGGACGAAAATGACCTAAATATTCATCCAATGACACTAAAACACCTATTGGATACACAAGATTGGTTAAAAACCATAATTGGACAAGATTAAGTGTAGGGAGGACGAAAATGACCTAAATGTTCATCCAATGATACAAAACACCTATTGGATGCACAAGATTGGTTACAAACCCTAATTGGAAAAGAATTAGCCTAGGGAGGACGATAATGACCTAATTGTTCATCCAATGACACAAAAACACCTATTTGGATGCACAACATTGGTTAGAAACCCTAATTGGACAAGATTAACTTTAGGGAGGATGAAAATGACCTAAATGCTCATCCAATGACACAAAACACCTATTGGATGCACAAGATTGGTTAAAAACCCTAATTGGAAAAGAATTAGCCTAGGGAGAACGAAAATGACCTAATTGTTCTTCCAATGACACAAAAACACCTATTGGATGCACAAGATTGGTTAACAACCCTAATTGGACAAGAATAAGACTAGGGAGGACGAAAATGACCTAATTGTTCATTCAATGACACAAACACACCTATTGGATGCACAAGATTGGTTAGAAACCCTAATTGGACAAGATTAAGTGTAGGGAGGACGAATAAGACCAAAATTTTCATCCAATGACACAAAAAAACCTATTGGATGCACAAGATTGGTTAGAAACCCTAATTGGATAAGATTAAGTTTAGGGAGGACGAAAATGACCTAAATGTTCATCCAATTACACAAAACACCTATTGGATGCACAAGATTGGTTAAAAACCCTAATTGGACAAGAATTAGCCTAGGGAGGACGAAAATGACTTAATTGTTCATCCAAGGAGACAAGACACCTATTGGATGCAAAAGATTGGTTAAAAACCCTAATTGGACAAGAATTAGCCTAGGGAGGACGAAAAAGACCTAAATGTTCATGCAATGACACAAAACACCTATTGGATGCACAAGATTGGTTACAAACCCTAATTGGACAAGATTAAGTGTAGGGAGGACGAAATTGACCACAATGTTCATCCAATGACACAAAACACCTATTAGATGCACAAGATTGGATAAAAACCGTAATTGGACAAGAATTAGCATAGGGAGGACGAAAATGACTTAATTGTTCATCCAATGAGACAAGACACCTATTGGATGCACAAGATTGGTTAAAAACCCTTATTTGACAAGATTAATTGTAGGGAGGACGAAATTGACCAAAATGTTCATCCAATGACACAAAACACCTATTGGATGCACAAGATTGGATAGAAACCGTAATTGGACAAGAATTAGCCTAGGGAGGACGAAAATGACCTAATTGTTCATGCAATGAGACAAGACACCTATTGGATGCACAAGATTGGTTAGAAATCCTAATTGGACAAGATTTAGTTTAGGGAGGACGAAAATGACCTTAATGTTCATCCAATGACACAAAACACCTATTGGATGCACAAGATTGGTTAAAAACCCTAATTGGACAAGATTAATTGTAGGGAGGACGAAATTGACCAAAATGTTCATCCAATGACACAAAACACCTATTGGATGCACAAGATTGGATAGAAACCGTAATTGGACAAGAATTAGCCTAGGGAGGACGAAAATGACCTAATTGTTCATCCAATGAGACAAGACACCTATTGGATGCACAAGATTGGTTAAAAACCCTAATTGGAGAAGACATAGCCTAAGGAGTACGAAAATGACCTAAATGTTCATCCAATGACACAAAACAGCTATTGGATGCACAAGATTGGTTAAAAACCCTAATTGGACAAGATTAAGTGTAGGGAGTACGAAATTGACCACAATGTTCATCCAATGACACAAAACACCTATCAGATGCACAAGATTGGATAAAAACCGTAATTGGACAAGAATTAGCCTAGGGAGGACGAAAATGACCTAATTGTTCATCCAATGAGACAAGACACCTATTGGATGCACAAGATTGGTTAAAAATCCTGATTGGATAAGAATTAGCCTAGGGAGGACGAAAATGACCTAAATATTCATCCAATGACACTAAAACACCTATTGGATACACAAGATTGGTTAAAAACCATAATTGGACAAGATTAAGTGTAGGGAGGACGAAAATGACCTAAATGTTCATCCAATGATACAAAACACCTATTAGATGCACAAGATTGGTTACAAACCCTAATTGGAAAAGAATTAGCCTAGGGAGGACGATAATGACCTAATTGTTCATCCAATGACACAAAAACACCTATTTGGATGCACAACATTGGTTAGAAACCCTAATTGGACAAGATTAACTTTAGGGAGGACGAAAATGACCTAATTGTTCATTCAATGACACAAACACACCTATTGGATGCACAAGATTGGTTAGAAACCCTAATTAGACAAGATTAAGTGTAAGGAGGACGAATAAGACCAAAATTTTCATCCAATGACACAAAAAAACCTATTGGATGCACAAGATTGGTTAGAAACCCTAATTGGACAAGATTAAGTTTAGGGAGGACGAAAATGACCTAAATGTTCATCCAATTACACAAAACAGCTATTGGATGCACAAGATTGGTTAAAAACCCTAATTGGACAAGAATTAGCCTAGGGAGGACGAAAATGACTTAATTGTTCATCCAATGAGACAAGACACCTATTGGATGCACAAGATTGGTTAAAAACCCTAATTGGACAAGAATTAGCCTAGGGAGGACGAAAATGACCTAAATGTTCACCCAATGACACAAAACACCTATTGGATGCACAAGATTGGTTACAAACCCTAATTGGACAAGATTAAGTGTATGGAGGACGAAATTGACCACAATGTTCATCCAATGACACAAAACACCTATTAGATGCACAAGATTGGATAAAAACCGTAATTGGACAAGAATTAGCCTAGGGAGGACGAAAATGACTTAATTGTTCATCCAATGAGACAAGACACCTATTGGATGCACAAGATTGGTTAAAAATCCTAATTGGACAAGAATTAGCCTAGGGAGGACGAAAATGACCTAAATATTCATCCAATGACACTAAAACACCTATTGGATACACAAGATTGGTTAAAAACCGTAATTGGACAAGATTAAGTGTAGGGTGGACGAAAATGTCCTAAATGTTCATCCAATGATACAAAACACCTATTGGATGCACAAGATTGGTTAGAAATCCTAATTGGACAAGATTTAGTTTAGGGAGGACGAAAATGACCTAAATGTTCATCCAATGACACAAAACACCTATTGGATGCACAAGATTGGTTAAAAACCCTAATTGGAAAAGAATTAGCCTAGGGAGGACGATAATGACCTAATTGTTCATCCAATGACACAAAAACACCTATTTGGATGCACAACATTGGTTAGAAACCCTAATTGGACAAGATTAAGTTTAGGGAGGACGAAAATGACCTAAATGTTCATCCAATGACACAAAACACCTATTGGATGCACAAGATTGGTTAAAAACCCTAATTGGACAAGAATTAGCCTAGGGAGGACGAAAATGACCTAATTGTTCGTCCAATGATACAAAACACCTATTGGATGCACAAGATTGGTTAAAAACCCTAATTGGACAAGATTAAGTGTAGGGTGGACGAAAATGACCTAAATGTTCATCCAATGACATAAAAAACACCTAATGGATGCACAAGATTCGTTAGAAACCCTAATTGGACAAGATTAAGTTTAGGGAGGACGAAAATGACCTAAGTGTTCATCCAATGACACAAAACACCTATTGGATGCACAAGATTGGTTAAAAACCCTAATTGGACAAGATTAAGTGTAGGGAGGACGAAAATGACCTAAATGTTCATCCAATGACACAAAACACCTATTGGATGCACAACATTGGTTAAAAACCCTAATTGGCCAAGAATTAGCCTAGGGAGGACGAAAATGACCTAAATGTTCATCCAATGACACAAAACACCTATTGGATGCACAAGATTGGTTAAAAACCCTAATTGGACAAGATTAAGTGTAGGGAGGACGAAAATGACCTAAATGTTCATCCAACGACACAAAACACCTATTGGATGCACAAGATTGGTTAAAAACCCTAATTGGACAAGAATTAGCCTAGGGAGGACGAAAATGACCTAATTGTTCATCCAATGACACAAAACACCTATTGGATGCACACGATTGGTTAGAAACCCTAATTGAATAAGAATTAGCCTACGGAGGACGAAAATGACCTAATTGTTCATCCAATGACACAAAAACACGTATTGGATGCACAAGAATGTTTAGAAACACTAATTGGACAACATTAAGTTTAGGGAGGACGGAAATGACGTAAATGTTCATGCAATGACACAAAAAACCTATTGGATGCACAAGATTGGTTAAAAACCCTAATTGGACAAGATTAAGTTTAGGCAGAACGAAAATGACCTAAATGTTCATCCAATGACACAAAAACACCTATTGGATGCACAAGATTGGTTAAAAACCCTAATTGGACAAGAATTAGCCTAGGGAGGACGAAAATGACCTAATTGTTCATCCAATGACACAAAAACACCTATTGGATGCACAAGATTGGTTAGAAACCCTAATTGGACAAGATTAATTGTAGGGAGGACGAAAAGGACCTAAATGTTCATCCAATGACACAAAAACCCCTATTGGATGCACAAGATTGGTTAAAAATGCTAATTGGACAAGAATAACACTAGGGAGGACGAAAATGACCTAATTGTTCATTCAATGAAACAAACACACCTATTGGATGCACAAGATTGGTTAGGAACCCTAATTGGACAAGATTAAGTGTAGGGAGGACGAATAGGACCAAAATGTTCATCCAATGACACAAAAAAAACCTGTTGGATGCACAAGATTGGTTAGAAACCCTAATTGGACAAGAATTAGCCTAGGGAGGACGAACATGACCTAAATGTTCATCCAATGACACAAAAACACATATTGGATGCACAAGATTGGTTAGAAATCCTGATTGGACAAGATTTAGTTTAGGGAGGACGAAAATGACCTAAATGTTCATCCAATGACACAAAACACCTATTGGATGCACAAGATTGGTTAAAAACCCTAATTGGACAAGATTAAGTGTAGGGAGGACGAAATTGACCAAAATGTTCATCCAATGACACAAAACACCTATTGGATGCACAAGATTGGATAGAAACCGTAATTGGACAAGAATTAGCCTAGGGAGGACGAAAATGACCTAATTGTTCATCCAATGAGACAAGACACCTATTGGATGCTCAAGATTGGTTAAAAACCCTAATTGGAGAAGACATAGCCTAAGGAGTACGAAAATGACCTAAATGTTCATCCAATGACACAAAACAGCTATTGGATGCACAAGATTGGTTAAAAACCCTAATTGGACAAGATTAAGTGTAGGGAGTACGAAATTGACCACAATGTTCATCCAATGACACAAAACACCTATCAGATGCACAAGATTAGATAAAAACCGTAATTGGACAAGAATTAGCCTAGGGAGGACGAAAATGACCTAATTGTTCATCCAATGAGACAAGACACCTATTGGATGCACAAGATTGGTTAAAAATCCTGATTGGATAAGAATTAGCCTAGGGAGGACGAAAATGACCTAAATATTCATCCAATGACACTAAAACACCTATTGGATACACAAGATTGGTTAAAAACCATAATTGGACAAGATTAAGTGTAGGGAGGACGAAAATGACCTAAATGTTCATCCAATGATACAAAACACCTATTGGATGCACAAGATTGGTTACAAACCCTAATTGGAAAAGAATTAGCCTAGGGAGGAGGATAATGACCTAATTGTTCATCCAATGACACAAAAACACCTATTTGGATGCACAACATTGGTTAGAAACCCTAATTGGACAAGATTAACTTTAGGGAGGATGAAAATGACCTAAATGCTCATCCAATGACACAAAACACCTATTGGATGCACAAGATTGGTTAAAAACCCTAATTGGAAAAGAATTAGCCTAGGGAGAACGAAAATGACCTAATTGTTCTTCCAATGACACAAAAACACCTATTGGATGCACAAGATTGGTTAGAAACCCTAATTGGACAAGATTAATAGTAGAAGGACGAAAAGGACCTAAATGTTAATCCAATGACACAAAAACACCTATTGGATGCACAAGATTGGTTAAAAACCCTAATTGGACAAGAATTAGCCTAGGGAGAACGAAAATGACCTAATTGTTCTTCCAATGACACAAAAACACCTATTGGATGCACAAGATTGGTTAGAAACCCTAATTGGACAAGATTAATAGTAGAAGGACGAAAAGGACCTAAATGTTAATCCAATGACACAAAAACACCTATTGGATGCACAAGATTGGTTAACAACCCTAATTGGACAAGAATAAGACTAGGGAGGACGAAAATGACCTAATTGTGCATTCAATGACACAAACACACCTATTGGATGCACAAGATTGGTTAGAAACCCTAATTGGACAAGATTAAGTGTAGGGAGGACGAATATGACCAAAATTTTCATCCAATGACACAAAAAAACCTATTGGATGCACAAGATTGGTTAGAAACCCTAATTGGACAAGATTAAGTTTAGGGAGGACGAAAATGACCTAAATGTTCATCCAATTACACAAAACACCTATTGGATGCACAAGATTGGTAAAAAACCCTAATTGGACAAGAATTAGCCTAGGGAGGACGAAAATGACTTAACTGTTCATCCAAGGAGACAAGACACCTATTGGATGCACAAGATTGGTTAAAAACCCTAATTGGACAAGAATTAGCCTAGGGAGGACGAAAATGACCTAAATATTCATCCAATGACACTAAAACACCTATTGGATACACAAGATTGGTTAAAAACCGTAATTGGACAAGATTAAGTGTAGGGTGGACGAAAATGTCCTAAATGTTCATCCAATGATACAAAACACCTATTGGATGCACAAGATTGGTTACAAACCCTAATTGGACAAGATTAAGTGTAGGGAGGACGAAATTGACCACAATGTTCATCCAATGACACAAAACACCTATTAGATGCACAAGATTGGATAAAAACCGTAATTGGACAAGAATTAGCATAGGGAGGACGAAAATGACTTAATTGTTCATCCAATGAGACAAGACACCTATTGGATGCACAAGATTGGTTAAAAATCCTAGTTGGACAAGAATTAGCCTAGGGAGGACGAAAATGACCTAAATATTCATCCAATGACACTAAAACACCTATTGGATACACAAGATTGGTTAAAAACCGTAATTGGACAAGATTAAGTGTAGGGTGGACGAAAATGTCCTAAATGTTCATCCAATGATACAAAACACCTATTGGATGCACAAGATTGGTTAGAAATCCTAATTGGACAAGATTTAGATTAGGGAGGACGAAAATGACCTAAATGTTCATCCAATGACACAAAACACCTATTGGATGCACAAGATTGGTTAAAAACCCTAATTGGAAAAGAATTAGCCTAGGGAGGACGATAATGACCTAATTGTTCTTCCAATGACACAAAAACACCTATTTGGATGCACAACATTGGTTAGAAACCCTAATTGGACAAGATTAACTTTAGGGAGGATGAAAATGACCTAAATGCTCATCCAATGACACAAAACACCTATTGGATGCACAAGATTGGTTAAAAACCCTAATTGGAAAAGAATTAGCCTAGGGAGAACGAAAATGACCTAATTGTTCTTCCAATGACACAAAAACACCTATTGGATGCACAAGATTGGTTAGAAACCCTAATTGGACAAGATTAATAGTAGAAGGACGAAAAGGACCTAAATGTTAATCCAATGACACAAAAACACCTATTGGATGCACAAGATTGGTTAAAAACCCTAATTGGACAAGAATTAGCCAAGGGAGAACGAAAATGACCTAATTGTTCTTCCAATGACACAAAAACACCTATTGGATGCACAAGATTGGTTAGAAACCCTAATTGGACAAGATTAATAGTAGAAGGACGAAAAGGACCTAAATGTTAATCCAATGACACAAAAACACCTATTGGATGCACAAGATTGGTTAACAACCCTAATTGGACAAGAATAAGACTAGGGAGGACGAAAATGACCTAATTGTGCATTCAATGACACAAACACACCTATTGGATGCACAAGATTGGTTAGAAACCCTAATTGGACAAGATTAAGTGTAGGGAGGACGAATATGACCAAAATTTTCATCCAATGACACAAAAAAACCTATTGGATGCACAAGATTGGTTAGAAACCCTAATTGGACAAGATTAAGTTTAGGGAGGACGAAAATGACCTAAATGTTCATCCAATTACACAAAACACCTATTGGATGCACAAGATTGGTTAAAAACCCTAATTGGACAAGAATTAGCCTAGGGAGGACGAAAATGACTTAATTGTTCATCCAAGGAGACAAGACACCTATTGGATGCACAAGATTGGTTAAAAACCCTAATTGGACAAGAATTAGCCTAGGGAGGACGAAAATGACCTAAATGTTCACCCAATGACACAAAACACCTATTGGATGCACAAGATTGGTTACAAACCCTAATTGGACAAGATTAAGTGTATGGAGGACGAAATTGACCACAATGTTCATCCAATGACACAAAACACCTATTAGATGCACAAGATTGGATAAAAACCGTAATTGGACAAGAATTAGCCTAGGGAGGACGAAAATGACTTAATTGTTCATCCAATGAGACAAGACACCTATTGGATGCACAAGATTGGTTAAAAATCCTAATTGGACAAGAATTAGCCTAGGGAGGACGAAAATGACCTAAATATTCATCCAATGACACTAAAACACCTATTGGATACACAAGATTGGTTAAAAACCGTAATTGGACAAGATTAAGTGTAGGGTGGACGAAAATGTCCTAAATGTTCATCCAATGATACAAAACACCTATTGGATGCACAAGATTGGTTACAAACCCTAATTGGACAAGATTAAGTGTAGGGAGGACGAAATTGACCACAATGTTCATCCAATGACACAAAACACCTATTAGATGCACAAGATTGGATAAAAACCGTAATTGGACAAGAATTAGCATAGGGAGGACGAAAATGACTTAATTGTTCATCCAATGAGACAAGACACCTATTGGATGCACAAGATTGGTTAAAAATCCTAGTTGGACAAGAATTAGCCTAGGGAGGACGAAAATGACCTAAATATTCATCCAATGACACTAAAACACCTATTGGATACACAAGATTGGTTAAAAACCGTAATTGGACAAGATTAAGTGTAGGGTGGACGAAAATGTCCTAAATGTTCATCCAATGATACAAAACACCTATTGGATGCACAAGATTGGTTAGAAATCCTAATTGGACAAGATTTAGTTTAGGGAGGACGAAAATGACCTAAATGTTCATCCAATGACACAAAACACCTATTGGATGCACAAGATTGGTTAAAAACCCTAATTGGAAAAGAATTAGCCTAGGGAGGACGATAATGACCTAATTGTTCATCCAATGAAACAAAAACACCTATTTGGATGCACAACATTGGTTAGAAACCCTAATTGGATAAGATTAAGTTTAGGGAGGACGAAAATGACCTAAATGTTCATCCAATGACACAAAACACCTATTGGATGCACAAGATTGGTTAAAAACCCTAATTGGACAAGAATTAGCCTAGGGAGGACGAAAATGACCTAATTGTTCATCCAATGACACAAAACACCTATTGGATGCACAAGATTGGTTAAAAATCCTAATTGGAAAAGAATTAGCCTAGGGAGGACGATAATGACCTAATTGTTCATCCAATGACACAAAAACACCTATTTGGATGCACAACATTGGTTAGAAACCCTATTTGGACAAGATTAAGTTTAGGGAGGACGAAAATGACCTAAATGTTCATCCAACGACACAAAACACCTATTGGATGCACAAGATTGGTTAAAAACCCTAATTGGACAAGAATTAGCCTAGGGAGGACGAAAATGACCTAATTGTTCATCCAATGACACAAAACACCTATTGGATGCACAAGATTGGTTAAAAATCCTAATTGGAAAAGAATTAGCCTAGGGAGGACGATAATGACCTAATTGTTCATCCAATGACACAAAAACACCTATTTGGATGCACAACATTGGTTAGAAACCCTAATTGGACAAGATTAAGTTTAGGGAGGACGAAAATGACCTAAATGTTCATCCAATGACACAAAACACCTATTGGATGCACAAGATTGGTTAAAAACCCTAATTGGACAAGAATTAGCCTAGGGAGGACGAAAATGACCTAATTGTTCATCCAATGACACAAAACACATATTGGATGCACAAGATCGGTTAGAAATCCTAATTGGACAAGATTTAGTTTAGGGAGGACGAAAATGACCTTAATGTTCATCCAATGACACAAAACACCTATTGGATGCACAAGATTGGTTAAAAACCCTAATTGGACAAGATTAATTGTAGGGAGGACGAAATTGACCAAAATGTTCATCCAATGACACAAAACACCTATTGGATGCACAAGATTGGATAGAAACCGTAATTGGACAAGAATTAGCCTAGGGAGGACGAAAATGACCTAATTGTTCATCCAATGAGACAAGACACCTATTGGATGCACAAGATTGGTTAAAAACCCTAATTGGAGAAGACATAGCCTAAGGAGTACGAAAATGACCTAAATGTTCATCCAATGACACAAAACAGCTATTGGATGCACAAGATTGGTTAAAAACCCTAATTGGACAAGATTAAGTGTAGGGAGTACGAAATTGACCACAATGTTCATCCAATGACACAAAACACCTATCAGATGCACAAGATTGGATAAAAACCGTAATTGGACAAGAATTAGCCTAGGGAGGACGAAAATGACCTAATTGTTCATCCAATGAGACAAGACACCTATTGGATGCACAAGATTGGTTAAAAATCCTGATTGGATAAGAATTAGCCTAGGGAGGACGAAAATGACCTAAATATTCATCCAATGACACTAAAACACCTATTGGATACACAAGATTGGTTAAAAACCATAATTGGACAAGATTAAGTGTAGGGAGGACGAAAATGACCTAAATGTTCATCCAATGATACAAAACACCTATTAGATGCACAAGATTGGTTACAAACCCTAATTGGAAAAGAATTAGCCTAGGGAGGACGATAATGACCTAATTGTTCATCCAATGACACAAAAACACCTATTTGGATGCACAACATTGGTTAGAAACCCTAATTGGACAAGATTAACTTTAGGGAGGACGAAAATGACCTAATTGTTCATTCAATGACACAAACACACCTATTGGATGCACAAGATTGGTTAGAAACCCTAATTAGACAAGATTAAGTGTAAGGAGGACGAATAAGACCAAAATTTTCATCCAATGACACAAAAAAACCTATTGGATGCACAAGATTGGTTAGAAACCCTAATTGGACAAGATTAAGTTTAGGGAGGACGAAAATGACCTAAATGTTCATCCAATTACACAAAACAGCTATTGGATGCACAAGATTGGTTAAAAACCCTAATTGGACAAGAATTAGCCTAGGGAGGACGAAAATGACTTAATTGTTCATCCAATGAGACAAGACACCTATTGGATGCACAAGATTGGTTAAAAACCCTAATTGGACAAGAATTAGCCTAGGGAGGACGAAAATGACCTAAATGTTCACCCAATGACACAAAACACCTATTGGATGCACAAGATTGGTTACAAACCCTAATTGGACAAGATTAAGTGTATGGAGGACGAAATTGACCACAATGTTCATCCAATGACACAAAACACCTATTAGATGCACAAGATTGGATAAAAACCGTAATTGGACAAGAATTAGCCTAGGGAGGACGAAAATGACTTAATTGTTCATCCAATGAGACAAGACACCTATTGGATGCACAAGATTGGTTAAAAATCCTAATTGGACAAGAATTAGCCTAGGGAGGACGAAAATGACCTAAATATTCATCCAATGACACTAAAACACCTATTGGATACACAAGATTGGTTAAAAACCGTAATTGGACAAGATTAAGTGTAGGGTGGACGAAAATGTCCTAAATGTTCATCCAATGATACAAAACACCTATTGGATGCACAAGATTGGTTAGAAATCCTAATTGGACAAGATTTAGTTTAGGGAGGACGAAAATGACCTAAATGTTCATCCAATGACACAAAACACCTATTGGATGCACAAGATTGGTTAAAAACCCTAATTGGAAAAGAATTAGCCTAGGGAGGACGATAATGACCTAATTGTTCATCGAATGACACAAAAACACCTATTTGGATGCACAACATTGGTTAGAAACCCTAATTGGACAAGATTAAGTTTAGGGAGGACGAAAATGACCTAAATGTTCATCCAATGACACAAAACACCTATTGGATGCACAAGATTGGTTAAAAACCCTAATTGGACAAGAATTAGCCTAGAAAGGACGAAAATGACCTAATTGTTCATCCAATGACACGAAAGACCAATTGGATGCACAAGATTGGTTAGAAACCCTAATTGGACAAGAATTAGCCTAGGGTGGACGAAAATGACCTAATTGTTCATCCAATGACACAAAAACACATATTGGATGCACAAGATTGGTTAGAAACCCTAATTGGACAAGATTAAGTTTAGGGAGGACGAAAATGACCTAAATGTTCATCCAATGACACAAAACACCTATTGGATGCACAAGATTGGTTAAAAACCCTAATTGGACAAGAATTAGCCTAGGTTGGAAGAAAATGACGTAAATGTTCATCCAATGACACAAAAACACCTATTGGAAGTACAAGATTGGTTAGAAACCGTAATTGGACAAGAATTAGCCTAGGGAGGACGAAAATGACCTAAATGTTCATCCAATGACACAAAACACCTATTGGATGCACAAGATTGCTTAAAAACCCTAATTGGACAAGAATTAGCCTAGGGAGGACGAAAATGACCTAATTGTGCATCCAATGACACAAAAAAACCTATTGGATGCACATGATTGGTTAGAAACCCTAATTGGACAAGATTAAGTTTAGGGAGGACGAAAATGACCTAAATGTTCATCCAATGACACAAAACACCTATTGGATGCACAAGATTGCTTAAAAACCCTTATTGGACAAGAATTAGCCTAGGGAGGACAAAAAGATCAAAATGTTCATCCAATGACACAAAAACACCTATTTGATGCACAAGATTGGTGAAAAACCCTAATTGGACAAGAATAAGCCTAGGGAGAACGAAAATGACCTAAATTTTCATCCATTGACACAAAACACCTATTGGATGCACAAGATTGGTTAAAAACCCTAATTGGAGAAGAATTAGCCTAGGGGGACGAAAATGACCTAATTGTTCATCCAATGATACAAAAACACCTATTGGATGCACAATATTGGTTAGAAACCCTAATTGGACAAGATTAAGTTTAGGGAGGACGAAAAGGACCTAAATGTTCATCCAATGACACAAAACACCTGTTGGATGCACAAGATTTGTTAGAAACCCTAATTGGACAAGATTAAGTTTAGGGAGGACGAAAATGACCTAAAATGTTAATCCAAAGACACAAAACACCTATTGGATGCACAAGATTGGTTAAAAACCCTAATTGGACAAGAATTGGCCTAGGGAGGACGAAAATGACGTAAATGTTCATCCAATGACACAAAAACACCTATTGGAAGTACAAGATTGGTTAGAAACTCTAATTGGACAAGAATTAGCCTTGGGATGACGAAAATGACCTAAATGTTCATCCAATGACACAAAACACCTATTGGATGCACAAGATTGCTTAAAAACCCTTATTGGACAAGAATTAGCCTAGGGAGGACGAAAATGATCAAAATGTTCATCCAATGACACAAAAACACCTTTTTGATGCACAAGATTGGTGAAAAACCATAATTGGACAAGAATAAGTCTAGGGAGAACGAAAATGACCTAAATTTTTATCCATTGACACAAAACACCTATTGGATGCACAAGATTGGTTAAAAACCCTAATTGGACAAGAATTAGCCTAGGGAGGACGAAAATGACCTAATTGTTCATCCAATGTTACAAAAACACCTATTGGATGCACAATATTGGTTAGAAACCCTAATTGGACAAGATTAAGTTTAGGGAAGATTGGTTAAAAACCCTAATTGGACAAGAATTAGCCTAGGGAGGACGAAAATGACCTAATTGTGCATCCAATGACACAAAAAAACCTATTGGATGCACATGATTGGTTAGAAACCCTAATTGGACAAGATTAAGTTTAGGGAGGACGAAAATGACCTAAATGTTCATCCAATGACACAAAACACCTATTGGATGCACAAGATTGGTTAAAAACCCTAATTGGACAAGAATTAGCCTAGGGAGGACGAAAATGACCTAATTATTCATCCAATGATACAAAAAAACCTATTGGATGCACAATATTGGTTAGAAACCCTAATTGGACAAGATTAAGTTTAGGGAGGACGAAAATGACCTAAAATGTTCATCCAATGACACAAAACACCTATTGGATGCACAAGATTGGTTAAAAACCCTAATTGGACAAGAATTAGCCTAGGGAGGACGAAAATGACCTAATTGTGCATCCAATGACACAAAAAAACCTATTGGATGCACATGATTGGTTAGAAGAAACCCTAATTGGACAAGATTAAGTTTAGGGAGGACGAAAATGACCTAAATGTTCATCCAATGACACAAAACACCTATTGGATGCACAAGATTGGTTAAAAACCCTAATTGGACAAGAATTAGCCTAGGGAGGACGAAAATGACCTAATTATTCATCCAATGATACAAAAACACCTATTGGATGCACAATATTGGTTAGAAACCCTAATTGGACAAGATTAAGTTTAGGGAGGACGAAAATGACCTAAAATGTTCATCCAATGACACAAAACACCTATTGGATGCACAAGATTGGTTAAAAACCCTAATTGGACAAGAATTAGCCTAGGGAGGATGAAAATGACCTAATTGTGCATCCAATGACACAAAAAAACCTATTGGATGCACATGATTTGTTAGAAACCCTAATTGGACAAGATTAAGTTTAGGGAGGACGAAAATGACCTAAATGTTCATCCAATGACACAAAACACCTATTGGATGCACAAGATTGGTTAAAAACCCGAATTGGACAAGATTAAGTGTAAGGAGGACGAAAATGACATAAATATTCATCCAATGACAGAAAAACACCTATTGGATGCACAAGATTGGTTAAAAACCCTAATTGGACAAGATTAAGTTTAGGGAGGACGAAAATGACCTAAAATGTTCATCCAATGACACAAAACACCTATTGGATGCACAAGATTGGTTAAAAACCCTAATTGGACAAGAATTAGCCTAGGGAGGACGTAAATGACCTAATTGTTCAACCAATGATACAAAAACACCTATTGGATGCACAAAATTGGTTAGAAACCCTAATTGGACAAGATTAAGTGTAGGGAGGACGAAAATGACATAAATATTCATCCAATGACACAAAAACACCTATTGGATGCACAAGATTGGTTAAAAACCCTAGTTGGACAAGATTAAGTGTAGGGAGTACGAAAATGACATAAATATTCATCCAATGACACAAAAACACCTATTGGATGCACAAGATTGGTCAAAAACCCTAATTGGACAAGATTAAGTTTAGGGAGGACGAAAATGACCTAAATGTTCATCCAATGACACAAAACACCTATTGGATGCACAAGATTGGTTAAAAACCCTAATTGGACAAGAATTAGCCTAGGGAGGACGAAAATGACCTAATTGTTCATCCAATGACACAAAACACATATTGGATGCACAAGATCGGTTAGAAATCCTAATTGGACAAGATTTAGTTTAGGGAGGACGAAAATGACCTTAATGTTCATCCAATGACACAAAACACCTATTGGATGCACAAGATTGGTTAAAAACCCTAATTGGACAAGAATTAGCCTAGGGAGGACGAAAATGACTTAATTGTTCATCCAAGGAGACAAGACACCTATTGGATGCACAAGATTGGTTAAAAACCCTAATTGGACAAGAATTAGCCTAGGGAGGACGAAAATGACCTAAATGTTCACCCAATGACACAAAACACCTATTGGATGCACAAGATTGGTTACAAACCCTAATTGGACAAGATTAAGTGTAGGGAGGACGAAATTGACCACAATGTTCATCCAATGACACAAAACACCTATTAGATGCACAAGATTGGATAAAAACCGTAATTGGACAAGAATTAGCCTAGGGAGGACGAAAATGACTTAATTGTTCATCCAATGAGACAAGACACCTATTGGATGCACAAGATTGGTTAAAAATCCTAATTGGACAAGAATTAGCCTAGGGAGGACGAAAATGACCTAAATATTCATCCAATGACACTAAAACACCTATTGGATACACAAGATTGGTTAAAAACCGTAATTGGACAAGATTAAGTGTAGGGTGGACGAAAATGTCCTAAATGTTCATCCAATGATACAAAACACCTATTGGATGCACAAGATTGGTTAGAAATCCTAATTGGACAAGATTTAGTTTAGGGAGGACGAAAATGACCTAAATGTTCATCCAATGACACAAAACACCTATTGGATGCACAAGATTGGTTAAAAACCCTAATTGGAAAAGAATTAGCCTAGGGAGGACGATAATGACCTAATTGTTCATCCAATGACACAAAAACACCTATTTGGATGCACAACATTGGTTAGAAACCCTAATTGGACAAGATTAAGTTTAGGGAGGACGAAAATGACCTAAATGTTCATCCAATGACACAAAACACCTATTGGATGCACAAGATTGGTTAAAAACCCTAATTGGACAAGAATTAGCCGAGGGAGGACGAAAATGACCTAATTGTTCATCCAATGACACAAAACACATATTGGATGCACAAGATCGGTTAGAAATCCTAATTGGACAAGATTTAGTTTAGGGAGGACGAAAATGACATTAATGTTCATCCAATGACACAAAACACCTATTGGATGCACAAGATTGGTTAAAAACCCTAATTGGACAAGATTAATTGTAGGGAGGACGAAATTGACCAAAATGTTCATCTAATGACACAAAACACCTATTGGATGCACAAGATTGGATAGAAACCGTAATTGGACAAGAATTAGCCTAGGGAGGACGAAAATGACCTAATTGTTCATCCAATGAGACAAGACACCTATTGGATGCACAAGATTGGTTAGAAATCCTAATTGGACAAGATTTAGTTTAGGGAGGACGAAAATGACCTTAATGTTCATCCAATGACACAAAACACCTATTGGATGCACAAGATTGGATAGAAACCGTAATTGGACAAGAATTAGCCTAGGGAGGACGAAAATGACCTAATTGTTCATCCAATGAGACAAGACACCTATTGGATGCTCAAGATTGGTTAAAAACCCTAATTGGAGAAGACATAGCCTAAGGAGTACGAAAATGACCTAAATGTTCATCCAATGACACAAAACAGCTATTGGATGCACAAGATTGGTTAAAAACCCTAATTGGACAAGATTAAGTGTAGGGAGTACGAAATTGACCACAATGTTCATCCAATGACACAAAACACCTATCAGATGCACAAGATTAGATAAAAACCGTAATTGGACAAGAATTAGCCTAGGGAGGACGAAAATGACCTAATTGTTCATCCAATGAGACAAGACACCTATTGGATGCACAAGATTGGTTAAAAATCCTGATTGGATAAGAATTAGCCTAGGGAGGACGAAAATGACCTAAATATTCATCCAATGACACTAAAACACCTATTGGATACACAAGATTGGTTAAAAACCATAATTGGACAAGATTAAGTGTAGGGAGGACGAAAATGACCTAAATGTTCATCCAATAATACAAAACACCTATTGGATGCACAAGATTGGTTACAAACCCTAATTGGAAAAGAATTAGCCTAGGGAGGAGGATAATGACCTAATTGTTCATCCAATGACACAAAAACACCTATTTGGATGCACAACATTGGTTAGAAACCCTAATTGGACAAGATTAACTTTAGGGAGGATGAAAATGACCTAAATGCTCATCCAATGACACAAAACACCTATTGGATGCACAAGATTGGTTAAAAACCCTAATTGGAAAAGAATTAGCCTAGGGAGAACGAAAATGACCTAATTGTTCTTCCAATGACACAAAAACACCTATTGGATGCACAAGATTGGTTAACAACCCTAATTGGACAAGAATAAGACTAGGGAGGACGAAAATGACCTAATTGTTCATTCAATGACACAAACACACCTATTGGATGCACAAGATTGGTTAGAAACCCTAATTGGACAAGATTAAGTGTAGGGAGGACGAATAAGACCAAAATGTTCATCCAATGACACAAAAAAACCTATTGGATGCACAAGATTGGTTAAAAACCCTAATTGGACAAGAATTAGCCTAGGGAGGACGAAAATGACCTAAATGTTCATCCAATGACACAAAACACCTATTGGATGCACAAGATTGGTTAAAAACCCTAATTGGACAAGATTAAGTTTAGGGAGGACGAAAATGACCTAAATATTCATCCAATGACAAGAAACACCAATTGGATGCACAAGATTGGTTAAAAACCCTAATTGGAGAAGATTATGTTTAGGGAGGACGAAAATGACCAAAATATTCATCCAATGACACAAAACACCTATTGGATGCACAAGATTGGTTAAAAACCCTAATTGGACAAGAATTAGCCTAGGGAGGACGAAAATGACCTAATTGTTCATCCAATGACACAAAACACCTATTGGATGCACAAGATTGGTTAAAAACCCTAATTGGACAAGAATTAGCCTAGGGAGGACGAAAATGACCTAATTGTTCATCCAATGACACAAAACACATATTGGATGCACAAGATCGGTTAGAAATCCTAATTGGACAAGATTTAGTTTAGGGAGGACGAAAATGACCTTAATGTTCATCCAATGACACAAAACACCTATTGGATGCACAAGATTGGTTAAAAACCCTAATTGGACAAGATTAATTGTAGGGAGGACGAAATTGACCAAAATGTTCATCCAATGACACAAAACACCTATTGGATGCACAAGATTGGATAGAAACCGTAATTGGACAAGAATTAGCCTAGGGAGGACGAAAATGACCTAATTGTTCATCCAATGAGACAAGACACCTATTGGATGCACAAGATTGGTTAGAAATCCTAATTGGACAAGATTTAGTTTAGGGAGGACGAAAATGACCTTAATGTTCATCCAATGACACAAAACACCTATTGGATGCACAAGATTGGTTAAACACCCTAATTGGACAAGATTAATTGTAGGGAGGACGAAATTGACCAAAATGTTCATCCAATGACACAAAACACCTATTGGATGCACAAGATTGGATAGAAACCGTAATTGGACAAGAATTAGCCTAGGGAGGACGAAAATGACCTAATTGTTCATCCAATGAGACAAGACACCTATTGGATGCTCAAGATTGGTTAAAAACCCTAATTGGAGAAGACTTAGCCTAAGGAGTACGAAAATGACCTAAATGTTCATCCAATGACACAAAACAGCTATTGGATGCACAAGATTGGTTAAAAACCCTAATTGGACAAGATTAAGTGTAGGGAGTACGAAATTGACCACAATGTTCATCCAATGACACAAAACACCTATCAGATGCACAAGATTGGATAAAAACCGTAATTGGACAAGAATTAGCCTAGGGAGGACGAAAATGACCTAATTGTTCATCCAATGAGACAAGACACCTATTGGATGCACAAGATTGGTTAAAAATCCTGATTGGATAAGAATTAGCCTAGGGAGGACGAAAATGACCTAAATATTCATCCAATGACACTAAAACACCTATTGGATACACAAGATTGGTTAAAAACCATAATTGGACAAGATTAAGTGTAGGGAGGACGAAAATGACCTAAATGTTCATCCAATGATACAAAACACCTATTGGATGCACAAGATTGGTTACAAACCCTAATTGGAAAAGAATTAGCCTAGGGAGGAGGATAATGACCTAATTGTTCATCCAATGACACAAAAACACCTATTTGGATGCACAACATTGGTTAGAAACCCTAATTGGACAAGATTAACTTTAGGGAGGATGAAAATGACCTAAATGCTCATCCAATGACACAAAACACCTATTGGATGCACAAGATTGGTTAAAAACCCTAATTGGAAAAGAATTAGCCTAGGGAGAACGAAAATGACCTAATTGTTCTTCCAATGACACAAAAACACCTATTGGATGCACAAGATTGGTTAGAAACCCTAATTGGACAAGATTAATAGTAGAAGGACGAAAAGGACCTAAATGTTAATCCAATGACACAAAAACACCTATTGGATGCACAAGATTGGTTAAAAACCCTAATTGGACAAGAATTAGCCTAGGGAGAACGAAAATGACCTAATTGTTCTTCCAATGACACAAAAACACCTATTGGATGCACAAGATTGGTTAGAAACCCTAATTGGACAAGATTAATAGTAGAAGGACGAAAAGGACCTAAATGTTAATCCAATGACACAAAAACACCTATTGGATGCACAAGATTGGTTAACAACCCTAATTGGACAAGAATAAGACTAGGGAGGACGAAAATGACCTAATTGTGCATTCAATGACACAAACACACCTATTGGATGCACAAGATTGGTTAGAAACCCTAATTGGACAAGATTAAGTGTAGGGAGGACGAATATGACCAAAATTTTCATCCAATGACACAAAAAAACCTATTGGATGCACAAGATTGGTTAGAAACCCTAATTGGACAAGATTAAGTTTAGGGAGGACGAAAATGACCTAAATGTTCATCCAATTACACAAAACACCTATTGGATGCACAAGATTGGTAAAAAACCCTAATTGGACAAGAATTAGCCTAGGGAGGACGAAAATGACTTAATTGTTCATCCAAGGAGACAAGACACCTATTGGATGCACAAGATTGGTTAAAAACCCTAATTGGACAAGAATTAGCCTAGGGAGGACGAAAATGACCTAAATATTCATCCAATGACACTAAAACACCTATTGGATACACAAGATTGGTTAAAAACCGTAATTGGACAAGATTAAGTGTAGGGTGGACGAAAATGTCCTAAATGTTCATCCAATGATACAAAACACCTATTGGATGCACAAGATTGGTTACAAACCCTAATTGGACAAGATTAAGTGTAGGGAGGACGAAATTGACCACAATGTTCATCCAATGACACAAAACACCTATTAGATGCACAAGATTGGATAAAAACCGTAATTGGACAAGAATTAGCCTAGGGAGGACGAAAATGACTTAATTGTTCATCCAATGAGACAAGACACCTATTGGATGCACAAGATTGGTTAAAAATCCTAATTGGACAAGAATTAGCCTACGGAGGACGAAAATGACCTAAATATTCATCCAATGACACTAAAACATCTATTGGATACACAAGATTGGTTAAAAACCGTAATTGGACAAGATTAAGTGTAGGGTGGACGAAAATGTCCTAAATGTTCATCCAATGATACAAAACACCTATTGGATGCACAAGATTGGTTAGAAATCCTAATTGGACAAGATTTAGTTTAGGGAGGACGAAAATGACCTAAATGTTCATCCAATGACACAAAACACCTATTGGATACACAAGATTGGTTAAAAACTCTAATTGGAAAAGAATTAGCCTAGGGAGGACGATAATGACCTAATTGTTCATCGAATGACACAAAAACACCTATTTGGATGCACAACATTGGTTAGAAACCCTAATTGGACAAGATTAAGTTTAGGGAGGACGAAAATGACCTAAATGTTCATCCAATGACACAAAACACCTATTGGATGCACAAGATTGGTTAAAAACCCTAATTAGACAAGAATTAGCCTAGGGAGGACGAAAATGACCTAATTGTTCATCCAATGACACAAAACACCTATTGGATGCACAAGATTGGTTAAAAACCCTAATTGGAAAAGAATTAGCCTAGGGAGGACGATAATGACCTAATTGTTCATCCAATGACACAAAAACACCTATTTGTATGCACAACATTGGTTAGAAACCCTAATTGGACAAGATTAAGTTTAGGGAGGACGAAAATGACCTAAATGTTCATCCAATGACACAAAACACCTATTGGATGCACAAGATTGGTTAAAAACCCTAATTGGACAAGAATTAGCCGAGGGAGGACGAAAATGACCTAATTGTTCATCCAATGACACAAAACACATATTGGATGCACAAGATCGGTTAGAAATCCTAATTGGACAAGATTTAGTTTAGGGAGGACGAAAATGACCTTAATGTTCATCCAATGACACAAAACACCTATTGGATGCACACGATTGGTTAAAAACCCTAATTGGACAAGATTAAGTTTAGAGAGGACAAAAATGACCTAAATGTCCATCCAATGAAACAAAACACCTATTGGATAAACAAGATTGGTTAAAAACCGTAATTGGACAAGATTAAGTGTAGGAAGGACGAAAATGACCTAAATGTTCATCCAATGACACAAAAACACCTATCGGATGCACAAGAATGGTTAAAAACCCTAATTGGAAAAGATTAATTGTAGGGAGGACGAAAATGACCTAAATGTTCATCCAATGACACAAAACACCTATTGGATGCACAAGATTGGATAGAAACCGTAATTGGACAAGAATTAGCCTAGGGAGGACGAAAATGACCTAATTGTTCATCCAATGAGACAAGACACCTATTGGATGCACAAGATTGGTTAGAAATCCTAATTGGACAAGATTTAGTTTAGGGAGGACGAAAATGACCTTAATGTTCATCCAATGACACAAAACACCTATTGGATGCACAAGATTTGTTAAAAACCCTAATTGGACAAGATTAATTGTAGGGAGGACGAAATTGACCAAAATGTTCATCCAATGACACAAAACACCTATTGGATGCACAAGATTGGATAGAAACCGTAATTGGACAAGAATTAGCCTAGGGAGGACGAAAATGACCTAATTGTTCATCCAATGAGACAAGACACCTATTGGATGCTCAAGATTGGTTAAAAACCCTAATTGGAGAAGACTTAGCCTAAGGAGTACGAAAATGACCTAAATGTTCATCCAATGACACAAAACAGCTATTGGATGCACAAGTTTGGTTAAAAACCCTAATTGGATAAGATTAAGTGTCGGGAGTACGAAATTGACCACAATGTTCATCCAATGACACAAAACACCTATCAGATGCACAAGATTGGATAAAAACCGTAGTTGGACAAGAATTAGCCTAGGGAGGACGAAAATGACCTAATTGTTCATCCAATGAGACAAGACACCTATTGGATGCACAAGATTGGTTAAAAATCCTGATTGGATAAGAATTAGCCTAGGGAGGACGAAAATGACCTAAATATTCATCCAATGACACTAAAACACCTATTGGATACACAAGATTGGTTAAAAACCATAATTGGACAAGATTAAGTGTAGGGAGGACGAAAATGACCTAAATGTTCATCCAATGATACAAAACACCTATTGGATGCACAAGATTGGTTACAAACCCTAATTGGAAAAGAATTAGCCTAGGGAGGACGATAATGACCTAATTGTTCATCCAATGACACAAAAACACCTATTTGGATGCACAACATTGGTTAGAAACCCTAATTGGACAAGATTAACTTTAGGGAGGATGAAAATGACCTAAATGCTCATCCAATGACACAAAACACCTATTATATGCACAAGATTGGTTAAAAACCCTAATTGGACAAGAATTAGCCTAGGGAGAACGAAAATCACCTAATTGTTCTTCCAATGACACAAAAACACCTATTGGATGCACAAGATTGGTTAGAAACCCTAATTGGACAAGATTAATAGTAGAAGGACGAAAAGGACCTAAATGTTAATCCAATGACACAAAAACACCTATTGGATGCACAAGATTGGTTAACAACCCTAATTGGACAAGAATAAGACTAGGGAGGACGAAAATGACCTAATTGTTCATTCAATGACACAAACACACCTATTGGATGCACAAGATTGGTTAGAAACCCTAATTGGACAAGATTAAGTGTAGGGAGGACGAATAAGACCAAAATTTTCATCCAATGACACAAAAAAACCTATTGGATGCACAAGATTGGTTAGAAACCCTAATTGGACAAGATTAAGTTTAGGGAGGACGAAAATGACCTAAATGTTCATCCAATTACACAAAACACCTATTGGATGCACAAGATTGGTTAAAAACCCTAATTGGACAAGAATTAGCCTAGGGAGGACGAAAATGACTTAATTGTTCATCCAAGGAGACAAGACACCTATTGGATGCACAAGATTGGTTAAAAACCCTAATTGGACAAGAATTAGCCTAGGGAGGACGAAAATGACCTAAATGTTCACCCAATGACACAAAACACCTATTGGATGCACAAGATTGGTTACAAACCCTAATTGGACAAGATTAAGTGTAGGGAGGACGAAATTGACCACAATGTTCATCCAATGACACAAAACACCTATTAGATGCACAAGATTGGATAAAAACCGTAATTGGACAAGAATTAGCCTAGGGAGGACGAAAATGACTTAATTGTTCATCCAATGAGACAAGACACCTATTGGATGCACAAGATTGGTTAAAAATCCTAATTGGACAAGAATTAGCCTAGGGAGGACGAAAATGACCTAAATATTCATCCAATGACACTAAAACACCTATTGGATACACAAGATTGGTTAAAAACCGTAATTGGACAAGATTAAGTGTAGGGTGGACGAAAATGTCCTAAATGTTCATCCAATGATACAAAACACCTATTGGATGCACAAGATTGGTTAGAAATCCTAATTGGACAAGATTTAGTTTAGGGAGGACGAAAATGACCTAAATGTTCATCCAATGACACAAAACACCTATTGGATGCACAAGATTGGTTAAAAACCCTAATTGGAAAAGAATTAGCCTAGGGAGGACGATAATGACCTAATTGTTCATCCAATGACACAAAAACACCTATTTGGATGCACAACATTGGTTAGAAACCCTAATTGGACAAGATTAAGTTTAGGGAGGACGAAAATGACCTAAATGTTCATCCAATGACACAAAACACCTATTGGATGCACAAGATTGGTTAAAAACCCTAATTGGACAAGAATTAGCCGAGGGAGGACGAAAATGACCTAATTGTTCATCCAATGACACAAAACACATATTGGATGCACAAGATCGGTTAGAAATCCTAATTGGACAAGATTTAGTTTAGGGAGGACGAAAATGACATTAATGTTCATCCAATGACACAAAACACCTATTGGATGCACAAGATTGGTTAAAAACCCTAATTGGACAAGATTAATTGTAGGGAGGACGAAATTGACCAAAATGTTCATCTAATGACACAAAACACCTATTGGATGCACAAGATTGGATAGAAACCGTAATTGGACAAGAATTAGCCTAGGGAGGACGAAAATGACCTAATTGTTCATCCAATGAGACAAGACACCTATTGGATGCACAAGATTGGTTAGAAATCCTAATTGGACAAGATTTAGTTTAGGGAGGACGAAAATGACCTTAATGTTCATCCAATGACACAAAACACCTATTGGATGCACAAGATTGGATAGAAACCGTAATTGGACAAGAATTAGCCTAGGGAGGACGAAAATGACCTAATTGTTCATCCAATGAGACAAGACACCTATTGGATGCTCAAGATTGGTTAAAAACCCTAATTGGAGAAGACATAGCCTAAGGAGTACGAAAATGACCTAAATGTTCATCCAATGACACAAAACAGCTATTGGATGCACAAGATTGGTTAAAAACCCTAATTGGACAAGATTAAGTGTAGGGAGTACGAAATTGACCACAATGTTCATCCAATGACACAAAACACCTATCAGATGCACAAGATTAGATAAAAACCGTAATTGGACAAGAATTAGCCTAGGGAGGACGAAAATGACCTAATTGTTCATCCAATGAGACAAGACACCTATTGGATGCACAAGATTGGTTAAAAATCCTGATTGGATAAGAATTAGCCTAGGGAGGACGAAAATGACCTAAATATTCATCCAATGACACTAAAACACCTATTGGATACACAAGATTGGTTAAAAACCATAATTGGACAAGATTAAGTGTAGGGAGGACGAAAATGACCTAAATGTTCATCCAATGATACAAAACACCTATTGGATGCACAAGATTGGTTACAAACCCTAATTGGAAAAGAATTAGCCTAGGGAGGACGATAATGACCTAATTGTTCATCCAATGACACAAAAACACCTATTTGGATGCACAACATTGGTTAGAAACCCTAATTGGACAAGATTAACTTTAGGGAGGATGAAAATGACCTAAATGCTCATCCAATGACACAAAACACCTATTGGATGCACAAGATTGGTTAAAAACCCTAATTGGAAAAGAATTAGCCTAGGGAGAACGAAAATGACCTAATTGTTCTTCCAATGACACAAAAACACCTATTGGATGCACAAGATTGGTTAAAAACCATAATTGGACAAGATTAAGTGTAGGGAGGACGAAAATGACCTAAATGTTCATCCAATGATACAAAACACCTATTGGATGCACAAGATTGGTTACAAACCCTAATTGGAAAAGAATTAGCCTAGGGAGGACGATAATGACCTAATTGTTCATCCAATGACACAAAAACACCTATTTGGATGCACAACATTGGTTAGAAACCCTAATTGGACAAGATTAACTTTAGGGAGGACGAAAATGACCTAATTGTTCATTCAATGACACAAACACACCTATTGGATGCACAAGATTGGTTAGAAACCCTAATTAGACAAGATTAAGTGTAAGGAGGACGAATAAGACCAAAATTTTCATCCAATGACACAAAAAAACCTATTGGATGCACAAGATTGGTTAGAAACCCTAATTGGACAAGATTAAGTTTAGGGAGGACGAAAATGACCTAAATGTTCATCCAATTACACAAAACAGCTATTGGATGCACAAGATTGGTTAAAAACCCTAATTGGACAAGAATTAGCCTAGGGAGGACGAAAATGACTTAATTGTTCATCCAATGAGACAAGACACCTATTGGATGCACAAGATTGGTTAAAAACCCTAATTGGACAAGAATTAGCCTAGGGAGGACGAAAATGACCTAAATGTTCACCCAATGACACAAAACACCTATTGGATGCACAAGATTGGTTACAAACCCTAATTGGACAAGATTAAGTGTATGGAGGACGAAATTGACCACAATGTTCATCCAATGACACAAAACACCTATTAGATGCACAAGATTGGATAAAAACCGTAATTGGACAAGAATTAGCCTAGGGAGGACGAAAATGACTTAATTGTTCATCCAATGAGACAAGACACCTATTGGATGCACAAGATTGGTTAAAAATCCTAATTGGACAAGAATTAGCCTAGGGAGGACGAAAATGACCTAAATATTCATCCAATGACACTAAAACACCTATTGGATACACAAGATTGGTTAAAAACCGTAATTGGACAAGATTAAGTGTAGGGTGGACGAAAATGTCCTAAATGTTCATCCAATGATACAAAACACCTATTGGATGCACAAGATTGGTTAGAAATCCTAATTGGACAAGATTTAGTTTAGGGAGGACGAAAATGACCTAAATGTTCATCCAATGACACAAAACACCTATTGGATGCACAAGATTGGTTAAAAACCCTAATTGGAAAAGAATTAGCCTAGGGAGGACGATAATGACCTAATTGTTCATCCAATGACACAAAAACACCTATTTGGATGCACAACATTGGTTAGAAACCCTAATTGGACAAGATTAAGTTTAGGGAGGACGAAAATGACCTAAATGTTCATCCAATGACACAAAACACCTATTGGATGCACAAGATTGGTTAAAAACCCTAATTGGACAAGAATTAGCCGAGGGAGGACGAAAATGACCTAATTGTTCATCCAATGACACAAAACACATATTGGATGCACAAGATCGGTTAGAAATCCTAATTGGACAAGATTTAGTTTAGGGAGGACGAAAATGACATTAATGTTCATCCAATGACACAAAACACCTATTGGATGCACAAGATTGGTTAAAAACCCTAATTGGACAAGATTAATTGTAGGGAGGACGAAATTGACCAAAATGTTCATCTAATGACACAAAACACCTATTGGATGCACAAGATTGGATAGAAACCGTAATTGGACAAGAATTAGCCTAGGGAGGACGAAAATGACCTAATTGTTCATCCAATGAGACAAGACACCTATTGGATGCACAAGATTGGTTAGAAATCCTAATTGGACAAGATTTAGTTTAGGGAGGACGAAAATGACCTTAATGTTCATCCAATGACACAAAACACCTATTGGATGCACAAGATTGGATAGAAACCGTAATTGGACAAGAATTAGCCTAGGGAGGACGAAAATGACCTAATTGTTCATCCAATGAGACAAGACACCTATTGGATGCTCAAGATTGGTTAAAAACCCTAATTGGAGAAGACATAGCCTAAGGAGTACGAAAATGACCTAAATGTTCATCCAATGACACAAAACAGCTATTGGATGCACAAGATTGGTTAAAAACCCTAATTGGACAAGATTAAGTGTAGGGAGTACGAAATTGACCACAATGTTCATCCAATGACACAAAACACCTATCAGATGCACAAGATTAGATAAAAACCGTAATTGGACAAGAATTAGCCTAGGGAGGACGAAAATGACCTAATTGTTCATCCAATGAGACAAGACACCTATTGGATGCACAAGATTGGTTAAAAATCCTGATTGGATAAGAATTAGCCTAGGGAGGACGAAAATGACCTAAATATTCATCCAATGACACTAAAACACCTATTGGATACACAAGATTGGTTAAAAACCATAATTGGACAAGATTAAGTGTAGGGAGGACGAAAATGACCTAAATGTTCATCCAATGATACAAAACACCTATTGGATGCACAAGATTGGTTACAAACCCTAATTGGAAAAGAATTAGCCTAGGGAGGAGGATAATGACCTAATTGTTCATCCAATGACACAAAAACACCTATTTGGATGCACAACATTGGTTAGAAACCCTAATTGGACAAGATTAACTTTAGGGAGGATGAAAATGACCTAAATGCTCATCCAATGACACAAAACACCTATTGGATGCACAAGATTGGTTAAAAACCCTAATTGGAAAAGAATTAGCCTAGGGAGAACGAAAATGACCTAATTGTTCTTCCAATGACACAAAAACACCTATTGGATGCACAAGATTGGTTAGAAACCCTAATTGGACAAGATTAATAGTAGAAGGACGAAAAGGACCTAAATGTTAATCCAATGACACAAAAACACCTATTGGATGCACAAGATTGGTTAACAACCCTAATTGGACAAGAATAAGACTAGGGAGGACGAAAATGACCTAATTGTTAATTCAATGAAACAAACACACCTATTGGATGCACAAGATTGGTTAGAAACCCTAATTGGACCAGATTAAGTTTAGGGAGGACGAAAATGACCTAAATGTTCATCCAATGACACAAAACACCTATTGGATGCACAAGATTGGTTAAAAACCCTAATTGGACAAGAATTAGCCGAGGGAGGACGAAAATGACCTAATTGTTCATCCAATGACACAAAACACATATTGGATGCACAAGATCGGTTAGAAATCCTAATTGGACAAGATTTAGTTTAGGGAGGACGAAAATGACCTTAATGTTCATCCAATGACACAAAACACCTATTGGATGCACAAGATTGGTTAAAAACCCTAATTGGACAAGATTAATTGTAGGGAGGACGAAATTGACCAAAATGTTCATCTAATGACACAAAACACCTATTGGATGCACAAGATTGGATAGAAACCGTAATTGGACAAGAATTAGCCTAGGGAGGACGAAAATGACCTAATTGTTCATCCAATGAGACAAGACACCTATTGGATGCACAAGATTGGTTAGAAATCCTAATTGGACAAGATTTAGTTTAGGGAGGACGAAAATGACCTTAATGTTCATCCAATGACACAAAACACCTATTGGATGCACAAGATTGGATAGAAACCGTAATTGGACAAGAATTAGCCTAGGGAGGACGAAAATGACCTAATTGTTCATCCAATGAGACAAGACACCTATTGGATGCTCAAGATTGGTTAAAAACCCTAATTGGAGAAGACATAGCCTAAGGAGTACGAAAATGACCTAAATGTTCATCCAATGACACAAAACAGCTATTGGATGCACAAGATTGGTTAAAAACCCTAATTGGACAAGATTAAGTGTAGGGAGTACGAAATTGACCACAATGTTCATCCAATGACACAAAACACCTATCAGATGCACAAGATTAGATAAAAACCGTAATTGGACAAGAATTAGCCTAGGGAGGACGAAAATGACCTAATTGTTCATCCAATGAGACAAGACACCTATTGGATGCACAAGATTGGTTAAAAATCCTGATTGGATAAGAATTAGCCTAGGGAGGACGAAAATGACCTAAATATTCATCCAATGACACTAAAACACCTATTGGATACACAAGATTGGTTAAAAACCATAATTGGACAAGATTAAGTGTAGGGAGGACGAAAATGACCTAAATGTTCATCCAATAATACAAAACACCTATTGGATGCACAAGATTGGTTACAAACCCTAATTGGAAAAGAATTAGCCTAGGGAGGAGGATAATGACCTAATTGTTCATCCAATGACACAAAAACACCTATTTGGATGCACAACATTGGTTAGAAACCCTAATTGGACAAGATTAACTTTAGGGAGGATGAAAATGACCTAAATGCTCATCCAATGACACAAAACACCTATTGGATGCACAAGATTGGTTAAAAACCCTAATTGGAAAAGAATTAGCCTAGGGAGAACGAAAATGACCTAATTGTTCTTCCAATGACACAAAAACACCTATTGGATGCACAAGATTGGTTAACAACCCTAATTGGACAAGAATAAGACTAGGGAGGACGAAAATGACCTAATTGTTCATTCAATGACACAAACACACCTATTGGATGCACAAGATTGGTTAGAAACCCTAATTGGACAAGATTAAGTGTAGGGAGGACGAATAAGACCAAAATTTTCATCCAATGACACAAAAAAACCTATTGGATGCACAAGATTGGTTAGAAACCCTAATTGGATAAGATTAAGTTTAGGGAGGACGAAAATGACCTAAATGTTCATCCAATTACACAAAACACCTATTGGATGCACAAGATTGGTTAAAAACCCTAATTGGACAAGAATTAGCCTAGGGAGGACGAAAATGACTTAATTGTTCATCCAAGGAGACAAGACACCTATTGGATGCAAAAGATTGGTTAAAAACCCTAATTGGACAAGAATTAGCCTAGGGAGGACGAAAAAGACCTAAATGTTCATGCAATGACACAAAACACCTATTGGATGCACAAGATTGGTTACAAACCCTAATTGGACAAGATTAAGTGTAGGGAGGACGAAATTGACCACAATGTTCATCCAATGACACAAAACACCTATTAGATGCACAAGATTGGATAAAAACCGTAATTGGACAAGAATTAGCATAGGGAGGACGAAAATGACTTAATTGTTCATCCAATGAGACAAGACACCTATTGGATGCACAAGATTGGTTAAAAATCCTAGTTGGACAAGAATTAGCCTAGGGAGGACGAAAATGACCTAAATATTCATCCAATGACACTAAAACACCTATTGGATACACAAGATTGGTTAAAAACCGTAATTGGACAAGATTAAGTGTAGGGTGGACGAAAATGTCCTAAATGTTCATCCAATGATACAAAACACCTATTGGATGCACAAGATTGGTTAGAAATCCTAATTGGACAAGATTTAGTTTAGGGAGGACGAAAATGACCTAAATGTTCATCCAATGACACAAAACACCTATTGGATGCACAAGATTGGTTAAAAACCCTAATTGGACAAGAATTAGCCTAGGGAGGACGAAAATGACCTAATTGTTCATCCAATGACACAAAAACACCTGTCGGATGCACAAGATTGGTCAGAAACCCTAATTGAACAAGATAAAGTGTAGGAAGGACGAAAATGACCTAAATGTTCATCCAATGACACAAAACACCTATTGGATGCACAAGATTGGTTAAAAACCCTAATTGGATAAGAATTAGCCTAAGGAGGACGAAAATGACCTAAATGTTCATCCAATGACACAAAACACCTATTGGATGCACAAGATTGGATAAAAACCCTAATTGGACAAGAATTATCATAGGGAGGACGAAAATGACCTAATTGTTCATCCAATGACACAAAAACACCAATTGGATGCACAAGATTGGTTAGAAACCCTAATTGGAAAAGATAAAGTGTAGGGAGGACGAAAATGACCTAAAATGTTCATCCAATGACACAAAACACCTATTGGATGCACAAGATTGGTTAAAAACCCTAAATGGACAAGATTAAGTTTAGGGAGGACGAAAATGACCTAAATGTTCATCCAATGACACAAAACACCTATTGGATGCACAAGATTGGTTAAAAACCCTAATTGGACAAGATTAAGTTTAGGGAGGACGAAAATGACCTAAATGTTCATCCAATGACACAAAACATCTATTGGATGCACAAGATTGGTTAAAAACCCTAATTGGATAAGACTTAGACTAAGGAGGACGAAAATGACCTAAATGTTCTTCCAATGACACAAAACACCTATTGGATGCACAAGATTGGTTAAAAACCCTAATTGGACAAGAATTATCATAGGGAGGACGAAAATGACCTAATTGTTCATCCAATGACACAAAAACACCAATTGGATGCACAAGATTGGTTAGAAACCCTAATTGGAAAAGATAAAGTGTAGGGAGGACGAAAATGACCTAAAATGTTCATCCAATGACACAAAACACCTATTGGATGCACAAGATTGGTTAAAAACCCTAATTGGACAAGAATAAGCCTAGGGAGGACGAAAATGACCTAATTGTTCATCCAATGACACAAAAACACCTGTCGGATGCACAAGATTGGTCAGAAACCCTAATTGAACAAGATTAAGTGTAGGGAGGACGAAAATGACCTAAATGTTCATCCAATGACACAAAACACCTATTGGATGCACAAGATTGCTTAAAAACCCTAATTGGACAAGATTAAGTTTAGGGAGGACGAAAATGACCTAAATGTTCATCCAATGACACTAAAACACCTATCGGATACACAAGATTGGTTAGAAACCCTAATTGAATAAGATTAAGTGTAGGGAGGACGAAAATGACCTAAATGTTCATCCAATGACACAAAACACCTATTGGATGCACAAGATTGGTTAAAAACCCTAATTGGACAAGAATTAGCCTAGGGAGGACGAAAATGACCTAATTATTCATCCAATGATACAAAAACACCTATTGGATGCACAAGATTGGTTAGAAACCCTAATTGGACAAGATTAAGTTTAGGGAGGACGAAAATGACCTAAAATGTTCATCCAATGACACAAAACACCTATTGGATGCACAAGATTGGTTAAAAACCCTAATTGGACAAGAATTAGCCTAGGGAGGATGAAAATGACCTAATTGTGCATCCAATGACACAAAAAAACCTATTGGATGCACATGATTGGTTAGAAACCCTAATTGGACAAGATTAAGTTTAGGGAGGACGAAAATGACCTAAATGTTCATCCAATGACACAAAACAACTATTGGATGCACAAGATTGGTTAAAAACCCTAATTGGACAAGAATTAGCCTAGGGAGGACGAAAATGACCTAATTGTTCATCCAATGACACAAAACACCTATTGGATGCACAAGATTGGTTAAAAACCCTAATTGGAAAAGAATTAGCCTAGGGAGGACGATAATGACCTAATTGTTCATCCAATGACACAAAAACACCTATTTGGATGCACAACATTGGTTAGAAACCCTAATTGGACAAGATTAAGTTTAGGGAGGACGAAAATGACCTAAATGTTCATCCAATGACACAAAACACCTATTGGATGCACAAGATTGGTTAAAAACCCTAATTGGACAAGAATTAGCCGAGGGAGGACGAAAATGACCTAATTGTTCATCCAATGACACAAAACACATATTGGATGCACAAGATCGGTTAGAAATCCTAATTGGACAAGATTTAGTTTAGGGAGGACGAAAATGACATTAATGTTCATCCAATGACACAAAACACCTATTGGATGCACAAGATTGGTTAAAAACCCTAATTGGACAAGATTAATTGTAGGGAGGACGAAATTGACCAAAATGTTCATCTAATGACACAAAACACCTATTGGATGCACAAGATTGGATAGAAACCGTAATTGGACAAGAATTAGCCTAGGGAGGACGAAAATGACCTAATTGTTCATCCAATGAGACAAGACACCTATTGGATGCACAAGATTGGTTAGAAATCCTAATTGGACAAGATTTAGTTTAGGGAGGACGAAAATGACCTTAATGTTCATCCAATGACACAAAACACCTATTGGATGCACAAGATTGGATAGAAACCGTAATTGGACAAGAATTAGCCTAGGGAGGACGAAAATGACCTAATTGTTCATCCAATGAGACAAGACACCTATTGGATGCTCAAGATTGGTTAAAAACCCTAATTGGATGCACACGATTGGTTAAAAACCCTAATTGGACAAGATTAAATTTAGAGAGGACAAAAATGACCTAAATGTTCATCCAATGAAACAAAACACCTATTGGATAAACAAGATTGGTTAAAAACCATAATTGGATAAGATTAAGTGTAGGAAGGACGAAAATGACCTAAATGTTCATCCAATGACACAAAAACACCTATTGGATGCACAAGATTGGTTAAAAACCCTAATTGGACAAGATTAATTGTAGGGAGGACGAAATTGACCAAAATGTTCATCCAATGACACAAAACACCTATTGGATGCACAAGATTGGATAGAAACCGTAATTGGACAAGAATTAGCCTAGGGAGGACGAAAATGACCTAATTGTTCATCCAATGAGACAAGACACCTATTGGATGCTCAAGATTGGTTAAAAACCCTAATTGGAGAAGACATAGCCTAAGGAGTACGAAAATGACCTAAATGTTCATCCAATGACACAAAACAGCTATTGGATGCACAAGATTGGTTAAAAACCCTAATTGGACAAGATTAAGTGTAGGGAGTACGAAATTGACCACAATGTTCATCCAATGACACAAAACACCTATCAGATGCACAAGATTAGATAAAAACCGTAATTGGACAAGAATTAGCCTAGGGAGGACGAAAATGACCTAATTGTTCATCCAATGAGACAAGACACCTATTGGATGCACAAGATTGGTTAAAAATCCTGATTGGATAAGAATTAGCCTAGGGAGGACGAAAATGACCTAAATATTCATCCAATGACACTAAAACACCTATTGGATACACAAGATTGGTTAAAAACCATAATTGGACAAGATTAAGTGTAGGGAGGACGAAAATGACCTAAATGTTCATCCAATAATACAAAACACCTATTGGATGCACAAGATTGGTTACAAACCCTAATTGGAAAAGAATTAGCCTAGGGAGGAGGATAATGACCTAATTGTTCATCCAATGACACAAAAAAAACCTATTTGGATGCACAACATTGGTTAGAAACCCTAATTGGACAAGATTAACTTTAGGGAGGATGAAAATGACCTAAATGCTCATCCAATGACACAAAACACCTATTGGATGCACAAGATTGGTTAAAAACCCTAATTGGAAAAGAATTAGCCTAGGGAGAACGAAAATGACCTAATTGTTCTTCCAATGACACAAAAACACCTATTGGATGCACAAGATTGGTTAACAACCCTAATTGGACAAGAATAAGACTAGGGAGGACGAAAATGACCTAATTGTTCATTCAATGACACAAACACACCTATTGGATGCACAAGATTGGTTAGAAACCCTAATTGGACAAGATTAAGTGTAGGGAGGACGAATAAGACCAAAATTTTCATCCAATGACACAAAAAAACCTATTGGATGCACAAGATTGGTTAGAAACCCTAATTGGACCAGATTAAGTTTAGGGAGGACGAAAATGACCTAAATGTTCATCCAATTACACAAAACACCTACTGGATGCACAAGATTGGTTAAAAACCCTAATTGGACAAGAATTAGCCTAGGGAGGACGAAAATGACTTAATTGTTCATCCAAGGAGACAAGACACCTATTGGATGCACAAGATTGGTTAAAAACCCTAATTGGACAAGAATTAGCCTAGGGAGGACGAAAATGACCTAAATGTTCACCCAATGACACAAAACACCTATTGGATGCACAAGATTGGATAGAAACCGTAATTGGACAAGAATTAGCCTAGGGAGGACGAAAATGACCTAATTGTTCATCCAATGAGACAAGACACCTATTGGATGCACAAGATTGGTTAGAAATCCTAATTGGACAAGATTTAGTTTAGGGAGGACGAAAATGACCTTAATGTTCATCCAATGACACAAAACACCTATTGGATGCACAAGATTGGATAGAAACCGTAATTGGACAAGAATTAGCCTAGGGAGGACGAAAATGACCTAATTGTTCATCCAATGAGACAAGACACCTATTGGATGCTCAAGATTGGTTAAAAACCCTAATTGGAGAAGACATAGCCTAAGGAGTACGAAAATGACCTAAATGTTCATCCAATGACACAAAACAGCTATTGGATGCACAAGATTGGTTAAAAACCCTAATTGGACAAGATTAAGTGTAGGGAGTACGAAATTGACCACAATGTTCATCCAATGACACAAAACACCTATCAGATGCACAAGATTAGATAAAAACCGTAATTGGACAAGAATTAGCCTAGGGAGGACGAAAATGACCTAATTGTTCATCCAATGAGACAAGACACCTATTGGATGCACAAGATTGGTTAAAAATCCTGATTGGATAAGAATTAGCCTAGGGAGGACGAAAATGACCTAAATATTCATCCAATGACACTAAAACACCTATTGGATACACAAGATTGGTTAAAAACCATAATTGGACAAGATTAAGTGTAGGGAGGACGAAAATGACCTAAATGTTCATCCAATAATACAAAACACCTATTGGATGCACAAGATTGGTTACAAACCCTAATTGGAAAAGAATTAGCCTAGGGAGGAGGATAATGACCTAATTGTTCATCCAATGACACAAAAACACCTATTTGGATGCACAACATTGGTTAGAAACCCTAATTGGACAAGATTAACTTTAGGGAGGATGAAAATGACCTAAATGCTCATCCAATGACACAAAACACCTATTGGATGCACAAGATTGGTTAAAAACCCTAATTGGAAAAGAATTAGCCTAGGGAGAACGAAAATGACCTAATTGTTCTTCCAATGACACAAAAACACCTATTGGATGCACAAGATTGGTTAACAACCCTAATTGGACAAGAATAAGACTAGGGAGGACGAAAATGACCTAATTGTTCATTCAATGACACAAACACACCTATTGGATGCACAAGATTGGTTAGAAACCCTAATTGGACAAGATTAAGTGTAGGGAGGACGAATAAGACCAAAATTTTCATCCAATGACACAAAAAAACCTATTGGATGCACAAGATTGGTTAGAAACCCTAATTGGATAAGATTAAGTTTAGGGAGGACGAAAATGACCTAAATGTTCATCCAATTACACAAAACACCTATTGGATGCACAAGATTGGTTAAAAACCCTAATTGGACAAGAATTAGCCTAGGGAGGACGAAAATGACTTAATTGTTCATCCAAGGAGACAAGACACCTATTGGATGCAAAAGATTGGTTAAAAACCCTAATTGGACAAGAATTAGCCTAGGGAGGACGAAAAAGACCTAAATGTTCATGCAATGACACAAAACACCTATTGGATGCACAAGATTGGTTACAAACCCTAATTGGACAAGATTAAGTGTAGGGAGGACGAAATTGACCACAATGTTCATCCAATGACACAAAACACCTATTAGATGCACAAGATTGGATAAAAACCGTAATTGGACAAGAATTAGCATAGGGAGGACGAAAATGACTTAATTGTTCATCCAATGAGACAAGACACCTATTGGATGCACAAGATTGGTTAAAAATCCTAGTTGGACAAGAATTAGCCTAGGGAGGACGAAAATGACCTAAATATTCATCCAATGACACTAAAACACCTATTGGATACACAAGATTGGTTAAAAACCGTAATTGGACAAGATTAAGTGTAGGGTGGACGAAAATGTCCTAAATGTTCATCCAATGATACAAAACACCTATTGGATGCACAAGATTGGTTAGAAATCCTAATTGGACAAGATTTAGTTTAGGGAGGACGAAAATGACCTAAATGTTCATCCAATGACACAAAACACCTATTGGATGCACAAGATTGGTTAAAAACCCTAATTGGAAAAGAATTAGCCTAGGGAGGACGATAATGACCTAATTGTTCATCCAATGACACAAAAACACCTATTTGGATGCACAACATTGGTTAGAAACCCTAATTGGACAAGATTAAGTTTAGGGAGGACGAAAATGACCTAAATGTTCATCCAATGACACAAAACACCTATTGGATGCACAAGATTGGTTAAAAACCCTAATTGGACAAGAATTAGCCTAGGGAGGACGAAAATGACCTAATTGTTCATCCAATGACACAAAACACCTATTGGATGCACAAGATTGGTTAAAAACCCTAATTGGAAAAGCATTAGCCTAGGGAGGACGATAATGACCTAATTGTTCATCCAATGACACAAAAACACCTATTTGGATGCACAACATTGGTTAGAAACCCTAATTGGACAAGATTAAGTTTAGGGAGGACGAAAATGACCTAAATGTTCATCCAATGACACAAAACACCTATTGGATGCACAAGATTGGTTAAAAACCCTAATTGGACAAGAATTAGCCGAGGGAGGACGAAAATGACCTAATTGTTCATCCAATGACACAAAACACATATTGGATGCACAAGATCGGTTAGAAATCCTAATTGGACAAGATTTAGTTTAGGGAGGACGAAAATGACCTTAATGTTCATCCAATGACACAAAACACCTATTGGATGCACAAGATTGGTTAAAAACCCTAATTGGACAAGATTAATTGTAGGGAGGACGAAATTGACCAAAATGTTCATCCAATGACACAAAACACCTATTGGATGCACAAGATTGGATAGAAACCGTAATTGGACAAGAATTAGCCTAGGGAGGACGAAAATGACCTAATTGTTCATCCAATGAGACAAGACACCTTCTGGATGCACAAGATTGGTTAGAAATCCTAATTGGACAAGATTTAGTTTAGGGAGGACGAAAATGACCTAAATATTCATCCAATGACACTAAAACACCTATTGGATACACAAGATTGGTTAAAAACCATAATTGGACAAGATTAAGTGTAGGGAGGACGAAAATGACCTAAATGTTCATCCAATGATACAAAACACCTATTGGATGCACAAGATTGGTTACAAACCCTAATTGGAAAAGAATTAGCCTAGGGAGGACGATAATGACCTAATTGTTCATCCAATGACACAAAAACACCTATTTGGATGCACAACATTGGTTAGAAACCCTAATTGGACAAGATTAACTTTAGGGAGGATGAAAATGACCTAAATGCTCATCCAATGACACAAAACACCTATTGGATGCACAAGATTGGTTAAAAACCCTAATTGGACAAGAATTAGCCTAGGGAGAACGAAAATGACCTAATTGTTCTTCCAATGACACAAAAACACCTATTGGATGCACAAGATTTGTTAGAAACCCTAATTGGACAAGATTAATAGTAGAAGGACGAAAAGGACCTAAATGTTAATCCAATGACACAAAAACACCTATTGGATGCACAAGATTGGTTAACAACCCTAATTGGACAAGAATAAGACTAGGGAGGAAGAAAATGACCTAATTGTTCATTCAATGACACAAACACACCTATTGGATGCACAAGATTGGTTACAAACCCTAATTGGACCAGATTAAGTTTAGGGAGGACGAAAATGACCTAAATGTTCATCCAATTACACAAAACACCTATTGGATGCACAAGATTGGTTAAAAACCCTAATTGGACAAGAATTAGCCTAGGGAGGACGAAAATGACTTAATTGTTCATCCAAGGAGACAAGATACCTATTGGATGCACAAGATTGGTTAAAAACCCTAATTGGAGAAGAATTAGCCTAGGGAGGACGAAAATGACCTAAATGTTCACCCAATGACACAAAACACCTATTGGATGCACAAGATTGGATAGAAACCGTAATTGGACAAGAATTAGCCTAGGGAGGACGAAAATGACCTAATTGTTCATCCAATGAGACAAGACACCTATTGGATGCACAAGATTGGTTAGAAATCCTAATTGGACAAGATTTAGTTTAGGGAGGACGAAAATGACCTTAATGTTCATCCAATGACACAAAACACCTATTGGATGCACAAGATTGGTTAAACACCCTAATTGGACAAGATTAATTGTAGGGAGGACGAAATTGACCAAAATGTTCATCCAATGACACAAAACACCTATTGGATGCACAAGATTGGATAGAAACCGTAATTGGACAAGAATTAGCCTAGGGAGGACGAAAATGACCTAATTGTTCATCCAATGAGACAAGACACCTATTGGATGCTCAAGATTGGTTAAAAACCCTAATTGGAGAAGACTTAGCCTAAGGAGTACGAAAATGACCTAAATGTTCATCCAATGACACAAAACAGCTATTGGATGCACAAGATTGGTTAAAAACCCTAATTGGACAAGATTAAGTGTAGGGAGTACGAAATTGACCACAATGTTCATCCAATGACACAAAACACCTATCAGATGCACAAGATTGGATAAAAACCGTAATTGGACAAGAATTAGCCTAGGGAGGACGAAAATGACCTAATTGTTCATCCAATGAGACAAGACACCTATTGGATGCACAAGATTGGTTAAAAATCCTGATTGGATAAGAATTAGCCTAGGGAGGACGAAAATGACCTAAATATTCATCCAATGACACTAAAACACCTATTGGATACACAAGATTGGTTAAAAACCATAATTGGACAAGATTAAGTGTAGGGAGGACGAAAATGACCTAAATGTTCATCCAATGATACAAAACACCTATTGGATGCACAAGATTGGTTACAAACCCTAATTGGAAAAGAATTAGCCTAGGGAGGACGATAATGACCTAATTGTTCATCCAATGACACAAAAACACCTATTTGGATGCACAACATTGGTTAGAAACCCTAATTGGACAAGATTAACTTTAGGGAGGATGAAAATGACCTAAATGCTCATCCAATGACACAAAACACCTATTGGATGCACAAGATTGGTTAAAAACCCTAATTGGAAAAGAATTAGCCTAGGGAGAACGAAAATGACCTAATTGTTCTTCCAATGACACAAAAACACCTATTGGATGCACAAGATTGGTTAGAAACCCTAATTGGACAAGATTAATAGTAGAAGGACGAAAAGGACCTAAATGTTAATCCAATGACACAAAAACACCTATTGGATGCACAAGATTGGTTAAAAACCCTAATTGGACAAGAATTAGCCTAGGGAGAACGAAAATGACCTAATTGTTCTTCCAATGACACAAAAACACCTATTGGATGCACAAGATTGGTTAGAAACCCTAATTGGACAAGATTAATAGTAGAAGGACGAAAAGGACCTAAATGTTAATCCAATGACACAAAAACACCTATTGGATGCACAAGATTGGTTAACAACCCTAATTGGACAAGAATAAGACTAGGGAGGACGAAAATGACCTAATTGTGCATTCAATGACACAAACACACCTATTGGATGCACAAGATTGGTTAGAAACCCTAATTGGACAAGATTAAGTGTAGGGAGGACGAATATGACCAAAATTTTCATCCAATGACACAAAAAAACCTATTGGATGCACAAGATTGGTTAGAAACCCTAATTGGACAAGATTAAGTTTAGGGAGGACGAAAATGACCTAAATGTTCATCCAATTACACAAAACACCTATTGGATGCACAAGATTGGTAAAAAACCCTAATTGGACAAGAATTAGCCTAGGGAGGACGAAAATGACTTAATTGTTCATCCAAGGAGACAAGACACCTATTGGATGCACAAGATTGGTTAAAAACCCTAATTGGACAAGAATTAGCCTAGGGAGGACGAAAATGACCTAAATATTCATCCAATGACACTAAAACACCTATTGGATACACAAGATTGGTTAAAAACCGTAATTGGACAAGATTAAGTGTAGGGTGGACGAAAATGTCCTAAATGTTCATCCAATGATACAAAACACCTATTGGATGCACAAGATTGGTTACAAACCCTAATTGGACAAGATTAAGTGTAGGGAGGACGAAATTGACCACAATGTTCATCCAATGACACAAAACACCTATTAGATGCACAAGATTGGATAAAAACCGTAATTGGACAAGAATTAGCATAGGGAGGACGAAAATGACTTAATTGTTCATCCAATGAGACAAGACACCTATTGGATGCACAAGATTGGTTAAAAACCCTTATTTGACAAGATTAATTGTAGGGAGGACGAAATTGACCAAAATGTTCATCCAATGACACAAAACACCTATTGGATGCACAAGATTGGATAGAAACCGTAATTGGACAAGAATTAGCCTAGGGAGGACGAAAATGACCTAATTGTTCATCCAATGAGACAAGACACCTATTGGATGCACAAGATTGGTTAGAAATCCTAATTGGACAAGATTTAGTTTAGGGAGGACGAAAATGACCTTAATGTTCATCCAATGACACAAAACACCTATTGGATGCACAAGATTGGATAGAAACCGTAATTGGACAAGAATTAGCCTAGGGAGGACGAAAATGACCTAATTGTTCATCCAATGAGACAAGACACCTATTGGATGCTCAAGATTGGTTAAAAACCCTAATTGGAGAAGACTTAGCCTAAGGAGTACGAAAATGACCTAAATGTTCATCCAATGACACAAAACAGCTATTGGATGCACAAGATTGGTTAAAAACCCTAATTGGACAAGATTAAGTGTAGGGAGTACGAAATTGACCACAATGTTCATCCAATGACACAAAACACCTATCAGATGCACAAGATTGGATAAAAACCGTAATTGGACAAGAATTAGCCTAGGGAGGAAGAAAATGACCTAATTGTTCATCTAATGAGACAAGACACCTATTGGATGCACAAGATTGGTTAAAAATCCTGATTGGATAAGAATTAGCCTAGGAAGGACGAAAATGACCTAAATATTCATCCAATGACACTAAAACACCTATTGGATACACAAGATTGGTTAAAAACCATAATTGGACAAGATTAAGTGTAGGGAGGACGAAAATGACCTAAATGTTCATCCAATGATACAAAACACCTATTGGATGCACAAGATTGGTTACAAACCCTAATTGGAAAAGAATTAGCCTAGGGAGGACGATAATGACCTAATTGTTCATCCAATGACACAAAAACACCTATTTGGATGCACAACATTGGTTAGAAACCCTAATTGGACAAGATTAACTTTAGGGAGGATGAAAATGACCTAAATGCTCATCCAATGACACAAAACACCTATTGGATGCACAAGATTGGTTAAAAACCCTAATTGGACAAGAATTAGCCTAGGGAGAACGAAAATGACCTAATTGTTCTTCCAATGACACAAAAACACCTATTGGATGCACAAGATTGGTTAGAAACCCTAATTGGACAAGATTAATAGTAGAAGGACGAAAAGGACCTAAATGTTAATCCAATGACACAAAAACACCTATTGGATGCACAAGATTGGTTAACAACCCTAATTGGACAAGAATAAGACTAGGGAGGACGAAAATGACCTAATTGTGCATTCAATGACACAAACACACCTATTGGATGCACAAGATTGGTTAGAAACCCTAATTGGACAAGATTAAGTGTAGGGAGGACGAATATGACCAAAATTTTCATCCAATGACACAAAAAAACCTATTGGATGCACAAGATTGGTTAGAAACCCTAATTGGACAAGATTAAGTTTAGGGAGGACGAAAATGACCTAAATGTTCATCCAATTACACAAAACACCTATTGGATGCACAAGATTGGTTAAAAACCCTAATTGGACAAGAATTAGCCTAGGGAGGACGAAAATGACCTAATTGTTCATCCAATGACACAAAAACACCTATTGGATGCACAAGATTGGTTAGAAACCCTAATTGGACAAGATTAAGTTTAGGGGGGACGAAAATGACCTAAATGTTCATCCAATGACACAAAACACCTATTGGATGCACAAGTTTGGTTAAAAACCCTAATTGGACAAGAATTAGCCTTGGGAGGGCGAAAATGACCTAAATGTTCATCCAATGACACAAAAACACCTATTGGATGCACAAGATTGGTTAGAAACCCTAATTGGACAAGATTAAGTTTAGGGAGGACGAAAATGACCTAAATGTTCATCCAATGACACAAAACACCTATTGGATGCACAAGATTGGTTAAAAACCCTAATTGGACAAGAATTAGCCGAGGGAGGACGAAAATGACCTAATTGTTCATCCAATGACACAAAACACATATTGGATGCACAAGATCGGTTAGAAATCCTAATTGGACAAGATTTAGTTTAGGGAGGACGAAAATGACCTTAATGTTCATCCAATGACACAAAACACCTATTGGATGCACAAGATTGGTTAAAAACCCTAATTGGACAAGATTAATTGTAGGGAGGACGAAATTGACCAAAATGTTCATCTAATGACACAAAACACCTATTGGATGCACAAGATTGGATAGAAACCGTAATTGGACAAGAATTAGCCTAGGGAGGACGAAAATGACCTAATTGTTCATCCAATGAGACAAGACACCTATTGGATGCACAAGATTGGTTAGAAATCCTAATTGGACAAGATTTAGTTTAGGGAGGACGAAAATGACCTTAATGTTCATCCAATGACACAAAACACCTATTGGATGCACAAGATTGGATAGAAACCGTAATTGGACAAGAATTAGCCTAGGGAGGACGAAAATGACCTAATTGTTCATCCAATGAGACAAGACACCTATTGGATGCTCAAGATTGGTTAAAAACCCTAATTGGAGAAGACATAGCCTAAGGAGTACGAAAATGACCTAAATGTTCATCCAATGACACAAAACAGCTATTGGATGCACAAGATTGGTTAAAAACCCTAATTGGACAAGATTAAGTGTAGGGAGTACGAAATTGACCACAATGTTCATCCAATGACACAAAACACCTATCAGATGCACAAGATTAGATAAAAACCGTAATTGGACAAGAATTAGCCTAGGGAGGACGAAAATGACCTAATTGTTCATCCAATGAGACAAGACACCTATTGGATGCACAAGATTGGTTAAAAATCCTGATTGGATAAGAATTAGCCTAGGGAGGACGAAAATGACCTAAATATTCATCCAATGACACTAAAACACCTATTGGATACACAAGATTGGTTAAAAACCATAATTGGACAAGATTAAGTGTAGGGAGGACGAAAATGACCTAAATGTTCATCCAATGATACAAAACACCTATTGGATGCACAAGATTGGTTACAAACCCTAATTGGAAAAGAATTAGCCTAGGGAGGACGATAATGACCTAATTGTTCATCCAATGACACAAAAACACCTATTTGGATGCACAACATTGGTTAGAAACCCTAATTGGACAAGATTAACTTTAGGGAGGATGAAAATGACCTAAATGCTCATCCAATGACACAAAACACCTATTGGATGCACAAGATTGGTTAAAAACCCTAATTGGACAAGAATTAGCCTAGGGAGAACGAAAATGACCTAATTGTTCTTCCAATGACACAAAAACACCTATTGGATGCACAAGATTGGTTAGAAACCCTAATTGGACAAGATTAATAGTAGAAGGACGAAAAGGACCTAAATGTTAATCCAATGACACAAAAACACCTATTGGATGCACAAGATTGGTTAACAACCCTAATTGGACAAGAATAAGACTAGGGAGGACGAAAATGACCTAATTGTGCATTCAATGACACAAACACACCTATTGGATGCACAAGATTGGTTAGAAACCCTAATTGGACAAGATTAAGTGTAGGGAGGACGAATATGACCAAAATTTTCATCCAATGACACAAAAAAACCTATTGGATGCACAAGATTGGTTAGAAACCCTAATTGGACAAGATTAAGTTTAGGGAGGACGAAAATGACCTAAATGTTCATCCAATTACACAAAACACCTATTGGATGCACAAGATTGGTAAAAAACCCTAATTGGACAAGAATTAGCCTAGGGAGGACGAAAATGACTTAATTGTTCATCCAAGGAGACAAGACACCTATTGGATGCACAAGATTGGTTAAAAACCCTAATTGGACAAGAATTAGCCTAGGGAGGACGAAAATGACCTAAATATTCATCCAATGACACTAAAACACCTATTGGATACACAAGATTGGTTAAAAACCGTAATTGGACAAGATTAAGTGTAGGGTGGACGAAAATGTCCTAAATGTTCATCCAATGATACAAAACACCTATTGGATGCACAAGATTGGTTACAAACCCTAATTGGACAAGATTAAGTGTAGGGAGGACGAAATTGACCACAATGTTCATCCAATGACACAAAACACCTATTAGATGCACAAGATTGGATAAAAACCGTAATTGGACAAGAATTAGCATAGGGAGGACGAAAATGACTTAATTGTTCATCCAATGAGACAAGACACCTATTGGATGCACAAGATTGGTTAAAAATCCTAGTTGGACAAGAATTAGCCTAGGGAGGACGAAAATGACCTAAATATTCATCCAATGACACTAAAACACCTATTGGATACACAAGATTGGTTAAAAACCGTAATTGGACAAGATTAAGTGTAGGGTGGACGAAAATGTCCTAAATGTTCATCCAATGATACAAAACACCTATTGGATGCACAAGATTGGTTAGAAATCCTAATTGGACAAGATTTAGTTTAGGGAGGACGAAAATGACCTAAATGTTCATCCAATGACACAAAACACCTATTGGATGCACAAGATTGGTTAAAAACCCTAATTGGACAAGATTAAGTTTAGGGAGGACGAAATTGACCACAATGTTCATCCAATGACACAAAACACCTTTTAGATGCACAAGATTGGATAATAACCATAATTGGACAAGAATTAGCCTAGGGAGGACGAAAATGACCTAATTGTTCATCCAATGAGACAAGACACCTATTGGATGCACAAGATTGGTTAAAAATCCTAATTGGACAAGAATTAGCCTAGGGAGGACGAAAATGACCTAAATATTCATCCAATGACACTAAAACACCTATTGGATACACAAGATTGGTTAAAAACCGTAATTGGACAAGATTAAGTGTAGGGAGGACGAAAATGACCTAAATGTTCATCCAATGATACAAAACACCTATTGGATGCACAAGATTGGTTACAAACCCTAATTGGAAAAGAATTAGCCTAGGGAGGACGATAATGACCTAATTGTTCATCCAATGACACAAAAACACCTATTTGGATGCACAACATTGGTTAGAAACCCTAATTGGACAAGATTATGTTTAGGGAGGACGAAAATGACCTAAATGTTCATCCAATGACACAAAACACCTATTGGATGCACAAGATTGGTTCAAAACCCTAATTGGACAAGAATTAGCCTAGGGAGGACGAAAATGACCTAATTGTTCATCCAATGACACAAAACACGTATTGGATGCACAAGATTGGTTAGAAACCCTAATTGGACAAGATTTAGTTTAGGGAGGACGAAAATGACCTAAATCTTAATCCAATGACACAAAACACCTATTGGATGCACAAGATTGGTTAAAAACCCTAATTGGACAAGAATTAGCCTAGGGAGGACGAAAATGACCTAATTGTTCATCCAATGACACAAAAACACCTATAGGATGCACAAGATTGGTTAGAAACCCTAATTGGACAAGATTAATAGTAGAAGGCCGAAAAGGACCTAAATGTTCATCCAATGACACAAAAACACCTATTGGATGCACAAGATTGGTTAAAAACCCTAATTGGACAAGAATAAGACTAGGGAGGACGAAAATGACCTAATTGTTCATTCAATGACACAAACACACCTATTGGATGCACAAGATTGGTTAGAAACCCTAATTGGACAAGATTAAGTGTAGGGAGGACGAATAAGACCAAAATTTTCATCCAATGACACAAAAAAACCTATTGGATGCACAAGATTGGTTAGAAACCCTAATTGGACCAGATTAAGTTTAGGGAGGACGAAAATGACCTAAATGTTCATCCAATTACACAAAACACCTACTGGATGCACAAGATTGGTTAAAAACCCTAATTGGACAAGAATTAGCCTAGGGAGGACGAAAATGACTTAATTGTTCATCCAAGGAGACAAGACACCTATTGGATGCACAAGATTGGTTAAAAACCCTAATTGGACAAGAATTAGCCTAGGGAGGACGAAAATGACCTAAATGTTCACCCAATGACACAAAACACCTATTGGATGCACAAGATTGGATAGAAACCGTAATTGGACAAGAATTAGCCTAGGGAGGACGAAAATGACCTAATTGTTCATCCAATGAGACAAGACACCTATTGGATGCACAAGATTGGTTAGAAATCCTAATTGGACAAGATTTAGTTTAGGGAGGACGAAAATGACCTTAATGTTCATCCAATGACACAAAACACCTATTGGATGCACAAGATTGGTTAAACACCCTAATTGGACAAGATTAATTGTAGGGAGGACGAAATTGACCAAAATGTTCATCCAATGACACAAAACACCTATTGGATGCACAAGATTGGATAGAAACCGTAATTGGACAAGAATTAGCCTAGGGAGGACGAAAATGACCTAATTGTTCATCCAATGAGACAAGACACCTATTGGATGCTCAAGATTGGTTAAAAACCCTAATTGGAGAAGACTTAGCCTAAGGAGTACGAAAATGACCTAAATGTTCATCCAATGACACAAAACAGCTATTGGATGCACAAGATTGGTTAAAAACCCTAATTGGACAAGATTAAGTGTAGGGAGTACGAAATTGACCACAATGTTCATCCAATGACACAAAACACCTATCAGATGCACAAGATTGGATAAAAACCGTAATTGGACAAGAATTAGCCTAGGGAGGACGAAAATGACCTAATTGTTCATCCAATGAGACAAGACACCTATTGGATGCACAAGATTGGTTAAAAATCCTGATTGGATAAGAATTAGCCTAGGGAGGACGAAAATGACCTAAATATTCATCCAATGACACTAAAACACCTATTGGATACACAAGATTGGTTAAAAACCATAATTGGACAAGATTAAGTGTAGGGAGGACGAAAATGACCTAAATGTTCATCCAATGATACAAAACACCTATTAGATGCACAAGATTGGTTACAAACCCTAATTGGAAAAGAATTAGCCTAGGGAGGACGATAATGACCTAATTGTTCATCCAATGACACAAAAACACCTATTTGGATGCACAACATTGGTTAGAAACCCTAATTGGACAAGATTAACTTTAGGGAGGACGAAAATGACCTAATTGTTCATTCAATGACACAAACACACCTATTGGATGCACAAGATTGGTTAGAAACCCTAATTAGACAAGATTAAGTGTAAGGAGGACGAATAAGACCAAAATTTTCATCCAATGACACAAAAAAACCTATTGGATGCACAAGATTGGTTAGAAACCCTAATTGGACAAGATTAAGTTTAGGGAGGACGAAAATGACCTAAATGTTCATCCAATTACACAAAACAGCTATTGGATGCACAAGATTGGTTAAAAACCCTAATTGGACAAGAATTAGCCTAGGGAGGACGAAAATGACTTAATTGTTCATCCAATGAGACAAGACACCTATTGGATGCACAAGATTGGTTAAAAACCCTAATTGGACAAGAATTAGCCTAGGGAGGACGAAAATGACCTAAATGTTCACCCAATGACACAAAACACCTATTGGATGCACAAGATTGGTTACAAACCCTAATTGGACAAGATTAAGTGTATGGAGGACGAAATTGACCACAATGTTCATCCAATGACACAAAACACCTATTAGATGCACAAGATTGGATAAAAACCGTAATTGGACAAGAATTAGCCTAGGGAGGACGAAAATGACTTAATTGTTCATCCAATGAGACAAGACACCTATTGGATGCACAAGATTGGTTAAAAATCCTAATTGGACAAGAATTAGCCTAGGGAGGACGAAAATGACCTAAATATTCATCCAATGACACTAAAACACCTATTGGATACACAAGATTGGTTAAAAACCGTAATTGGACAAGATTAAGTGTAGGGTGGACGAAAATGTCCTAAATGTTCATCCAATGATACAAAACACCTATTGGATGCACAAGATTGGTTAGAAATCCTAATTGGACAAGATTTAGTTTAGGGAGGACGAAAATGACCTAAAAGTTCATCCAATGACACAAAACACCTATTGGATGCACAAGATTGGTTAAAAACCCTAATTGGAAAAGAATTAGCCTAGGGAGGACGATAATGACCTAATTGTTCATCGAATGACACAAAAACACCTATTTGGATGCACAACATTGGTTAGAAACCCTAATTGGACAAGATTAAGTTTAGGGAGGACGAAAATGACCTAAATGTTCATCCAATGACACAAAACACCTATTGGATGCACAAGATTGGTTAAAAACCCTAATTGGACAAGAATTAGCCTAGGGAGGACGAAAATGACCTAATATGTCATCCAATGACACAAAACACCAATTGGATGCACAAGATTGGTTAGAAACCCTAATTGGACAAGAATTAGCCTAGGGTGGACGAAAATGACCTAATTGTTCATCCAATGACACAAAAACACCTATTGGATGCACAAGATTGGTTAAAAACCCTAATTGGACAAGATTAAGTTTAGGGAGGACGAAAATGACCTAAATGTTCATCCAATGACACAAAACACCTATTGGATGCACAAGATTGGTTAAAAACCCTAATTGGACAAGAATTAGCCTAGGGAGGACGAAAATGACCTAATTGTGCATCCAATGACACATAAAAACCTATTGGATGTACATGATTGGTTAGAAACCCTAGTTGGACAAGATAAAGTTTAGGGAGGACGAAAATGACCTAAATGTTCATCCAATGACACAAAACACCTATTGGATGCACAAGATTGGTTAAAAACCCTAATAGGACAAGATTAAGTGTAAGGAGGACGAAAATGACAAAAATATTCATCCAATGACACAAAAACACCTATTGGATACACAAGATTGGTTAAAAACCCTAATTGGACAAGAATTAGCCTAGGGAGGACGAAAATGACCTAAAATGTTCATCCAATGACACAAAACACCTATTGGATGCACAAGATTGGTTAAAAACCCTAATTGGACAAGAATTAGCCTAGGGAGGACGAAAATGACCTAATTGTGCATCCAATGACACAAAAAAACCTATTGGATGCACATGATTGGTTAGAAACCCTAATTGGACAAGATTAAGTTTAGGGAGGACGAAAATGACCTAAATGTTCATCCAATGACACAAAACACCTATTGGATGCACAAGATTGGTTAAAAACCCTAATTGGACAAGATTAAGTGTAAGGAGGACGAAAATGACATAAATATTCATCCAATGACACAAAAACACCTATTGGATGCACAAGATTGGTTAAAAACACTAATTGGACAAGATTTAGTTTAGGGAGGACGAAAATGACCTAAATGTTCATCCAATGACACAAAACACCTGTTGGAAGTACAAGATTGGTTAGAAACCTTAATTGGACAAGAATTAGTCTAGGGAAGACGAAAATGACCTAAATGTTCATCCAATGACACAAAACACCTATTGGATGCACAAGATTGGTTAAAAACCCTAATTGGACAACAATTAGCCTAGGGAGGACGAAAATGACGTAAATGTTCATCCAATGACACAAAAACATCTATTGGAAGTACAAGATTGGTTAGAAACTTTAATTGGACAAGAATTAGCCTAGGGAAGACGAAAATGACTTAAATGTTCATCCAATGACACAAAACACCTATTGGATGCACAAGATTTCTTAAAAACCCTTATTGGACAAGAATTAGCCTAGGGAGGACGAAAATGACCTAAATGTTCATCCAATGACACAAAAACACCTATTGGATGCACAAGATTGGTTAAAAACCCTAATTGGACAAGAAATAGCCTAGGGAGGACGAAAATGACCTAATTGTGCATCCAATGACACAAAAAAACCTATTGGATGCACATGATTGGTTAGAAACCCTAATTGGACAAGATTAAGTTTAGGGAGGACGAAAATGACCTAAATGTTCATCCAATGACACAAAACACCTATTGGATGCACAAGATTGGTTAAAAACCCTAATTGGAAAAGAATTAGCCTAGGGAGGACGATAATGACCTAATTGTTCATCCAATGACACAAAAACACCTATTTGGATGCACAACATTGGTTAGAAACCCTAATTGGACAAGATTAAGTTTAGGGAGGACGAAAATGACCTAAATGTTCATCCAATGACACAAAACACCTATTGGATGCACAAGATTGGTTAAAAACCCTAATTGGACAAGAATTAGCCGAGGGAGGACGAAAATGACCTAATTGTTCATCCAATGACACAAAACACATATTGGATGCACAAGATCGGTTAGAAATCCTAATTGGACAAGATTTAGTTTAGGGAGGACGAAAATGACATTAATGTTCATCCAATGACACAAAACACCTATTGGATGCACAAGATTGGTTAAAAACCCTAATTGGACAAGATTAATTGTAGGGAGGACGAAATTGACCAAAATGTTCATCTAATGACACAAAACACCTATTGGATGCACAAGATTGGATAGAAACCGTAATTGGACAAGAATTAGCCTAGGGAGGACGAAAATGACCTAATTGTTCATCCAATGAGACAAGACACCTATTGGATGCACAAGATTGGTTAGAAATCCTAATTGGACAAGATTTAGTTTAGGGAGGACGAAAATGACCTTAATGTTCATCCAATGACACAAAACACCTATTGGATGCACAAGATTGGATAGAAACCGTAATTGGACAAGAATTAGCCTAGGGAGGACGAAAATGACCTAATTGTTCATCCAATGAGACAAGACACCTATTGGATGCTCAAGATTGGTTAAAAACCCTAATTGGAGAAGACTTAGCCTAAGGAGTACGAAAATGACCTAAATGTTCATCCAATGACACAAAACAGCTATTGGATGCACAAGATTGGTTAAAAACCCTAATTGGACAAGATTAAGTGTAGGGAGTACGAAATTGACCACAATGTTCATCCAATGACACAAAACACCTATCAGATGCACAAGATTGGATAGAAACCGTAATTGGACAAGAATTAGCCTAGGGAGGAAGAAAATGACCTAATTGTTCATCCAATGAGACAAGACACCTATTGGATGCACAAGATTGGTTAAAAATCCTGATTGGATAAGAATTAGCCTAGGAAGGACGAAAATGACCTAAATATTCATCCAATGACACTAAAACACCTATTGGATACACAAGATTGGTTAAAAACCATAATTGGACAAGATTAAGTGTAGGGAGGACGAAAATGACCTAAATGTTCATCCAATGATACAAAACACCTATTGGATGCACAAGATTGGTTACAAACCCTAATTGGAAAAGAATTAGCCTAGGGAGGACGATAATGACCTAATTGTTCATCCAATGACACAAAAACACCTATTTGGATGCACAACATTGGTTAGAAACCCTAATTGGACAAGATTAACTTTAGGGAGGATGAAAATGACCTAAATGCTCATCCAATGACACAAAACACCTATTGGATGCACAAGATTGGTTAAAAACCCTAATTGGACAAGAATTAGCCTAGGGAGAACGAAAATGACCTAATTGTTCTTCCAATGACACAAAAACACCTATTGGATGCACAAGATTGGTTAGAAACCCTAATTGGACAAGATTAATAGTAGAAGGACGAAAAGGACCTAAATGTTAATCCAATGACACAAAAACACCTTTTGGATGCACAAGATTGGTTAACAACCCTAATTGGACAAGAATAAGACTAGGGAGGACGAAAATGACCTAATTGTTCATTCAATGACACAAACACACCTATTGGATGCACAAGATTGGTTAGAAACCCTAATTGGACAAGATTAAGTGTAGGGAGGACGAATAAGACCAAAATTTTCATCCAATGACACAAAAAAACCTATTGGATGCACAAGATTGGTTAGAAACCCTAATTGGACCAGATTAAGTTTAGGGAGGACGAAAATGACCTAAATGTTCATCCAATTACACAAAACACCTATTGGATGCACAAGATTGGTTAAAAACCCTAAT
>JBBPBS010000330.1:507059-542806 GCA_037974835.1 Cicer judaicum
CTAATTGGAAAAGAATTAGCCTAGGGAGGACGATAATGACCTAATTGTTCATCGAATGACACAAAAACACCTATTTGGATGCACAACATTGGTTAGAAACCCTAATTGGACAAGATTAAGTTTAGGGAGGACGAAAATGACCTAAATGTTCATCCAATGACACAAAACACCTATTGGATGCACAAGATTGGTTAAAAACCCTAATTAGACAAGAATTAGCCTAGGGAGGACGAAAATGACCTAATTGTTCATCCAATGACACAAAACACCTATTGGATGCACAAGATTGGTTAAAAACCCTAATTGGAAAAGAATTAGCCTAGGGAGGACGATAATGACCTAATTGTTCATCCAATGACACAAAAACACCTATTTGGATGCACAACATTGGTTAGAAACCCTAATTGGACAAGATTAAGTTTAGGGAGGACGAAAATGACCTAAATGTTCATCCAATGACACAAAACACCTATTGGATGCACAAGATTGGTTAAAAACCCTAATTGGACAAGAATTAGCCTAGGGAGGACGAAAATGACCTAATTGTTCATCCAATGACACAAAACACATATTGGATGCACAAGATTGGTTAAAAATCCTGATTGGATAAGAATTAGCCTAGGGAGGACGAAAATGACCTAAATATTCATCCAATGACACTAAAACACCTATTGGATACACAAGATTGGTTAAAAACCATAATTGGACAAGATTAAGTGTAGGGAGGACGAAAATGACCTAAATGTTCATCCAATGATACAAAACACCTATTGGATGCACAAGATTGGTTACAAACCCTAATTGGAAAAGAATTAGCCTAGGGAGGAGGATAATGACCTAATTGTTCATCCAATGACACAAAAACACCTATTTGGATGCACAACATTGGTTAGAAACCCTAATTGGACAAGATTAACTTTAGGGAGGATGAAAATGACCTAAATGCTCATCCAATGACACAAAACACCTATTGGATGCACAAGATTGGTTAAAAACCCTAATTGGAAAAGAATTAGCCTAGGGAGAACGAAAATGACCTAATTGTTCTTCCAATGACACAAAAACACCTATTGGATGCACAAGATTGGTTAACAACCCTAATTGGACAAGAATAAGACTAGGGAGGACGAAAATGACCTAATTGTTCATTCAATGACACAAACACACCTATTGGATGCACAAGATTGGTTAGAAACCCTAATTGGACAAGATTAAGTGTAGGGAGGACGAATAAGACCAAAATTTTCATCCAATGACATAAAAAAACCTATTGGATGCACAAGATTGGTTAGAAACCCTAATTGGACCAGATTAAGTTTAGGGAGGACGAAAATGACCTAAATGTTCATCCAATTACACAAAACACCTATTGGATGCACAAGATTGGTTAAAAACCCTAATTGGACAAGAATTAGCCTAGGGAGGACGAAAATGACTTAATTGTTCATCCAAGGAGACTAGACACCTATTGGATGCACAAGATTGGTTAAAAACCCTAATTGGACAAGAATTAGCCTAAGGAGGACGAAAATGACCTAAATGTTCACCCAATGACACAAAACACCTATTGGATGCACAAGATTGGTTACAAACCCTAATTGGACAAGATTAAGTGTAGGGAGGACGAAATTGACCACAATGTTCATCCAATGACACAAAACACCTATTAGATGCACAAGATTGGATAAAAACCGTAATTGGACAAGAATTAGCCTAGGGAGGACGAAAATGACTTAATTGTTCATCCAATGAGACAAGACACCTATTGGATGCACAAGATTGGTTAAAAATCCTAATTTGACAAGAATTAGCCTAGGGAGGACGAAAATGACCTAAATATTCATCCAATGACACTAAAACACCTATTGGATACACAAGATTGGTTAAAAACCGTAATTGGACAAGATTAAGTGTAGGGTGGACGAAAATGTCCTAAATGTTCATCCAATGATACAAAACACCTATTGGATGCACAAGATTGGTTAGAAATCCTAATTGGACAAGATTTAGTTTAGGGAGGACGAAAATGACCTAAAAGTTCATCCAATGACACAAAACACCTATTGGATGCACAAGATTGGTTAAAAACCCTAATTGGAAAAGAATTAGCCTAGGGAGGACGATAATGACCTAATTGTTCATCGAATGACACAAAAACACCTATTTGGATGCACAACATTGGTTAGAAACCCTAATTGGACTAGATTAAGTTTAGGGAGGACGAAAATGACCTAAATGTTCATCCAATGACACAAAACACGTATTGGATGCACAAGATTGGTTAAAAACCCTAATTGGACAAGAATTAGCCTAGGGAGGACGAAAATGACCTAATTGTTCATCCAATGACACAAAACACCTATTGGATGCACAAGATTGGTTAAAAACCCTAATTGGAAAAGAATTAGCCTAGGGAGGACGATAATGACCTAATTGTTCATCCAATGACACAAAAACACCTATTTGGATGCACAACATTGGTTAGAAACCCTAATTGGACAAGATTAAGTTTAGGGAGGACGAAAATGACCTAAATGTTCATCCAATGACACAAAACACCTATTGGATGCACAAGATTGGTTAAAAACCCTAATTGGACAAGAATTAGCCGAGGGAGGACGAAAATGACCTAATTGTTCATCCAATGACACAAAACACATATTGGATGCACAAGATCGGTTAGAAATCCTAATTGGACAAGATTTAGTTTAGGGAGGACGAAAATGACATTAATGTTCATCCAATGACACAAAACACCTATTGGATGCACAAGATTGGTTAAAAACCCTAATTGGACAAGATTAATTGTAGGGAGGACGAAATTGACCAAAATGTTCATCTAATGACACAAAACACCTATTGGATGCACAAGATTGGATAGAAACCGTAATTGGACAAGAATTAGCCTAGGGAGGACGAAAATGACCTAATTGTTCATCCAATGAGACAAGACACCTATTGGATGCACAAGATTGGTTAGAAATCCTAATTGGACAAGATTTAGTTTAGGGAGGACGAAAATGACCTTAATGTTCATCCAATGACACAAAACACCTATTGGATGCACAAGATTGGATAGAAACCGTAATTGGACAAGAATTAGCCTAGGGAGGACGAAAATGACCTAATTGTTCATCCAATGAGACAAGACACCTATTGGATGCTCAAGATTGGTTAAAAACCCTAATTGGAGAAGACATAGCCTAAGGAGTACGAAAATGACCTAAATGTTCATCCAATGACACAAAACAGCTATTGGATGCACAAGATTGGTTAAAAACCCTAATTGGACAAGATTAAGTGTAGGGAGTACGAAATTGACCACAATGTTCATCCAATGACACAAAACACCTATCAGATGCACAAGATTAGATAAAAACCGTAATTGGACAAGAATTAGCCTAGGGAGGACGAAAATGACCTAATTGTTCATCCAATGAGACAAGACACCTATTGGATGCACAAGATTGGTTAAAAATCCTGATTGGATAAGAATTAGCCTAGGGAGGACGAAAATGACCTAAATATTCATCCAATGACACTAAAACACCTATTGGATACACAAGATTGGTTAAAAACCATAATTGGACAAGATTAAGTGTAGGGAGGACGAAAATGACCTAAATGTTCATCCAATAATACAAAACACCTATTGGATGCACAAGATTGGTTACAAACCCTAATTGGAAAAGAATTAGCCTAGGGAGGAGGATAATGACCTAATTGTTCATCCAATGACACAAAAACACCTATTTGGATGCACAACATTGGTTAGAAACCCTAATTGGACAAGATTAACTTTAGGGAGGATGAAAATGACCTAAATGCTCATCCAATGACACAAAACACCTATTGGATGCACAAGATTGGTTAAAAACCCTAATTGGAAAAGAATTAGCCTAGGGAGAACGAAAATGACCTAATTGTTCTTCCAATGACACAAAAACACCTATTGGATGCACAAGATTGGTTAACAACCCTAATTGGACAAGAATAAGACTAGGGAGGACGAAAATGACCTAATTGTTCATTCAATGACACAAACACACCTATTGGATGCACAAGATTGGTTAGAAACCCTAATTGGACAAGATTAAGTGTAGGGAGGACGAATAAGACCAAAATTTTCATCCAATGACACAAAAAAACCTATTGGATGCACAAGATTGGTTAGAAACCCTAATTGGATAAGATTAAGTTTAGGGAGGACGAAAATGACCTAAATGTTCATCCAATTACACAAAACACCTATTGGATGCACAAGATTGGTTAAAAACCCTAATTGGACAAGAATTAGCCTAGGGAGGACGAAAATGACTTAATTGTTCATCCAAGGAGACAAGACACCTATTGGATGCAAAAGATTGGTTAAAAACCCTAATTGGACAAGAATTAGCCTAGGGAGGACGAAAAAGACCTAAATGTTCATGCAATGACACAAAACACCTATTGGATGCACAAGATTGGTTACAAACCCTAATTGGACAAGATTAAGTGTAGGGAGGACGAAATTGACCACAATGTTCATCCAATGACACAAAACACCTATTAGATGCACAAGATTGGATAAAAACCGTAATTGGACAAGAATTAGCATAGGGAGGACGAAAATGACTTAATTGTTCATCCAATGAGACAAGACACCTATTGGATGCACAAGATTGGTTAAAAACCCTTATTTGACAAGATTAATTGTAGGGAGGACGAAATTGACCAAAATGTTCATCCAATGACACAAAACACCTATTGGATGCACAAGATTGGATAGAAACCGTAATTGGACAAGAATTAGCCTAGGGAGGACGAAAATGACCTAATTGTTCATCCAATGAGACAAGACACCTATTGGATGCACAAGATTGGTTAGAAATCCTAATTGGACAAGATTTAGTTTAGGGAGGACGAAAATGACCTTAATGTTCATCCAATGACACAAAACACCTATTGGATGCACAAGATTGGTTAAACACCCTAATTGGACAAGATTAATTGTAGGGAGGACGAAATTGACCAAAATGTTCATCCAATGACACAAAACACCTATTGGATGCACAAGATTGGATAGAAACCGTAATTGGACAAGAATTAGCCTAGGGAGGACGAAAATGACCTAATTGTTCATCCAATGAGACAAGACACCTATTGGATGCTCAAGATTGGTTAAAAACCCTAATTGGAGAAGACTTAGCCTAAGGAGTACGAAAATGACCTAAATGTTCATCCAATGACACAAAACAGCTATTGGATGCACAAGATTGGTTAAAAACCCTAATTGGACAAGATTAAGTGTAGGGAGTACGAAATTGACCACAATGTTCATCCAATGACACAAAACACCTATCAGATGCACAAGATTGGATAAAAACCGTAATTGGACAAGAATTAGCCTAGGGAGGACGAAAATGACCTAATTGTTCATCCAATGAGACAAGACACCTATTGGATGCACAAGATTGGTTAAAAATCCTGATTGGATAAGAATTAGCCTAGGGAGGACAAAAATGACCTAAATATTCATCCAATGACACTAAAACACCTATTGGATACACAAGATTGGTTAAAAACCATAATTGGACAAGATTAAGTGTAGGGAGGACGAAAATGACCTAAATGTTCATCCAATGATACAAAACACCTATTGGATGCACAAGATTGATTACAAACCCTAATTGGAAAAGAATTAGCCTAGGGAGGACGATAATGACCTAATTGTTCATCCAATGACACAAAAACACCTATTTGGATGCACAACATTGGTTAGAAACCCTAATTGGACAAGAATAACTTTAGGGAGGACGAAAATGACCTAATTGTTCATTCAATGACACAAACACACCTATTGGATGCACAAGATTGGTTAGAAACCCTAATTAGACAAGATTAAGTGTAAGGAGGACGAATAAGACCAAAATTTTCATCCAATGACACAAAAAAACCTATTGGATGCACAAGATTGGTTAGAAACCCTAATTGGACAAGATTAAGTTTAGGGAGGACGAAAATGACCTAAATGTTCATCCAATTACACAAAACAGCTATTGGATGCACAAGATTGGTTAAAAACCCTAATTGGACAAGAATTAGCCTAGGGAGGACGAAAATGACTTAATTGTTCATCCAATGAGACAAGACACCTATTGGATGCACAAGATTGGTTAAAAACCCTAATTGGACAAGATTAAGTGTAGGGAGGACGAAAATGACCTAAATGTTCATCCAATGATACAAAACACCTATTGGATGCACAAGATTGATTACAAACCCTAATTGGAAAAGAATTAGCCTAGGGAGGACGATAATGACCTAATTGTTCATCCAATGGCACAAAAACACCTATTGGATGCACAACATTGGTTAAATACCCTAATTGGACAAGAATTAGCCTAGGGATACGAAAATGACGAAACACCTATTGGATGCACATGATTGGTTAGAAACCCTAATTGGACAAGATTAAGTTTAGGTAGGACGAAAATGACCTAAATGTTCATCCAATGACAAAAAAATACCTATTGGATGCACAAGATTGGTTAAAACCCTAATTGGACAAGATTAAGTGTAGCAAGGACGAAAATGACCTAAATGTTCATCCAATGACACAAAATACCTATTGGACGCACAAGATAGGTTAAAAACCCTCATTGGACAAGAATTAGCCTAGGGAGGACGAAAATAACCTAAATGTTCATCCAATGACACAAAAACACCTGTTGGATGCAGAAGATTCGTTAAAAACCCTAATTGGTCAAGATTAAGTGTAGGGATGATGAAAATGACATAAATAGTCATCCAATGACACAAAAACACCTATTGGATGCACAAGATTGGTTAAAAACCCTAATTGGACAAGAATTTTCCTAAGGAGGACGAAAATGACCTAATTGTTCATCCAATGACACAAAACACCTATAGGATGCACAAGATTGGTTAAAAACCCTAAGTGGACAAGATTAAGTGTAGGGACGACGAAAATGACCTAAATGTTCATCCAATGACACAAAAACACCTATTGGATGCACAAGATTTGTTAAAAACCCTAATTGGACAAGAATAACCCTAGGGAGAACGAAAATGACCTAAATGTTCATGCAATGACACAATAACACCTATTGGATGCACTTCATTGGTTAGAAACACTAATTGGACAAGATTAAGTTTTGGGAGGACGAAAATGACCTAAATGTTCATCCAATGACACAAATCACCTATTGGAGGCACAAGATTGGTTAAAAACCCTATTTGGACAAGAATTAGCCAAGGGATACGAAAATGACCAAACACCTATTGGATGCACATGATTGGTTAGAAACCCTAATTGGTAAAGATTAAGTTTAGGGAGGACGAAAATGACCTAAATGTTCATCCAATGACACAAAAGACCTATTGGATGCACAAGATTGGTTAAAAACCCTAATTGGACATGATTAAATGTACGGAGGACGAAAATGACATAAATAATCATCCAATGACACAAAAACACCTATTGGATGCAGAAGATTGGTTAAAAACCCTAGTTGGACAAGATTAAGTTTAGGGATTACGAAAATGACCTAAATGTTCATCCAATGACACAAAACACCTATTGGATGCACAAGATTGGTTAAAAACCTTAATTGGACGAGAATTAGCCTAGGGAGGACGAAAAATGACCTAATTGTTCATCCAATGACACAAAAACACCTATTGGATGCACAACATTGGTTAGAAACCCTAATTGGAAAAGATTAAGTTTAGAGAGGACAAAAATGACCTAAATGTTAATCCAATGACACAAAACACCTATTGGAGGCACAAGAGTGGTTAAAAACCCTATTTGGACAAGAATTAGCCTAGGGAAACGAAAATGACCAAACACCTATTGGATGCACATTATTGGTTAGAAACCCTAATTGGAAAAGATTAAGTTTAAGGAGGACGAAAATGACCTAAATGTTCATCCAATGACACAAAAGACCTATTGGATACACAAGATTGGTTAAAAACCGTAATTGGACATGATTAAATGTACGGAGGACGAAAATGACATAAATATTCATCCAATGACACAAAAACACCTATTGGATGCAGAAGATTGGTTAAAAACCCTAATTGGACAAGATAAAGTTTAGGGATGATGAAAATGACCTAAATGTTCATCCAATGACACAAAACACCTATTGGATGCACAAGATTGGTTAAAAACCTTAATTGGACGAGAATTAGCCTAGGGAGGACGAAAAATGACCTAATTGTTCATCCAATGACACAAAAACACCTATTGGATGCACATGATAGGTTAGAAACCCTAATTGGACAAGATTAAGTTTAGAGAGGACGAAAATGACCGAAATGTTCATCCAATGACACAAAAACACCTATTGGATGCACTTGATTGGTTAGAAACACAAATTGGACAAGATTAAGTTTAGGGAGGACGAATATGACCTAATTGTTCATCCAATGACACAAAAACACCTATTGGATGCACTTGATTGGTTAGAAACACTAATTGGACAAGATTAAGTTTAGGGAGGACGAAAATGACCTAATTGTTCATCCAATGACACAAAACATCTATTGGATGCACAAGATTGGTTAAAAACCCTATTTGGACAAGATTAAGTGTAGGGACGACGAAAATGACCTAAATGTTCATCCAATGACACAAAAACACCTATTGGATGCACAAGATTGGTTAAAAACCCTAATTGGACAAGAATAAGCCTAGGGAGAACGAAAATGACCTAAATGTTCATCCAATGACACAAAAACACCTATTGGATGCACTTGATTGGTTAGAAACACTAATTGGACAAGATTAAGTTTAGGGAGGACGAAAATGACCTATATGTTCATCCAATGACACAAAACACCTATTGGAGGCACAAGATTGGTTAAAAACCCTATTTGGACAAGAATTAGCCAAGGGATACGAAAATGACCAAACACCTATTGGATGCACATGATTGGTTAGAAACCCTAATTGGAAAAGATTAAGTTTAGGGAGGACGAAAATGACCTAAATGATCATCCAATGACACAAAAGACCTATTGGATGCACAAGATTGGTTACAAACCCTAATTGGAAAAGAATTAGCCTAGGGAGGACGATAATGACCTAATTGTTCATCCAATGACACAAAAACACCTATTGGATGCACAAGATTGGTTAGAAACCCTAATTGGAAAAGATTAACTTTAGGGAGGATGAAAATGACCTAAATGTTCATCCAATTACACAAAACACCTATTGGATGCACAAGATTGGTTAAAAACCCTAATAGGACAAGAATTAGCCTAGGGAGGACGAAAATGACTTAATTGTTCATCCAAGGAGACAAGACACCTATTGGATGCACAAGATTGGTTAAAAACCCTAATTGGACAAGAATTAGCCTAGGGAGGACGAAAATGACCTAAATGTTCACCCAATGACACAAAACACCTATTGGATGCACAAGATTGGTTAGAAACCCTAATTGGACAAGATTAACTTTAGGGAGGATGAAAATGACCTAAATGCTCATCCAATGACACAAAACACCTATTGGATGCACAAGATTGGTTAAAAACCCTAATTGGACAAGAATTAGCCTAGGGAGAACGAAAATGACCTAATTGTTCTTCCAATGACACAAAAACATCTATTGGATGCCTAAGATTGGTTAGAAACCCTAATTGGACAAGATTAATAGTAGAAGGACGAAAAGGACCTAAATGTTAATCCAATGATACAAAAACACCTATTGGATGCACAAGATTGGTTAACAACCCTAATTGGACAAGAATAAGACTAGGGAGGACGAAAATGACCTAATTGTTCATTCAATGACACAAACACACCTATTGGATGCACAAGATTGGTTAGAAACCCTAATTGGACAAGATTAAGTGTAGGGAGGACGAATAAGACCAAAATTTTCATCCAATGACACAAAAAAACCTATTGGATGCACAAGATTGGTTAGAAACCCTAATTGGACCAGATTAAGTTTAGGGAGGACGAAAATGACCTAAATGTTCATCCAATTACACAAAACACCTATTGGATGCACAAGATTGGTTAAAAACCCTAATTGGACAAGAATTAGCCTAGGGAGGACGAAAATGACTTAATTGTTCATCCAAGGAGACTAGACACCTATTGGATGCACAAGATTGGTTAAAAACCCTAATTGGACAAGAATTAGCCTAGGGAGGACGAAAATGACCTAAATGTTCACCCAATGACACAAAACACCTCTTGGATGCACAAGATTGGTTACAAACCCTAATTGGACAAGATTAAGTGTAGCGAGGACGAAAATGACTTAATTGTTCATCCAATGAGACAAGACACCTATTGGATGCACAAGATTGGTTAAAAATCCTAATTTGACAAGAATTAGCCTAGGGAGGACGAAAATGACCTAAATATTCATCCAATGACACTAAAACACCTATTGGATACACAAGATTGGTTAAAAACCGTAATTGGACAAGATTAAGTGTAGGGTGGACGAAAATGTCCTAAATGTTCATCCAATGATACAAAACACCTATTGGATGCACAAGATTGGTTAGAAATCCTAATTGGACAAGATTTAGTTTAGGGAGGACGAAAATGACCTAAATGTTCATCCAATGACACAAAACACCTATTGGATGCACAAGATTGGTTAAAAACCCTAATTGGAAAAGAATTAGCCTAGGGAGGACGATAATGACCTAATTGTTCATCGAATGACACAAAAACACCTATTTGGATGCACAACATTGGTTAGAAACCCTAATTGGACAAGATTAAGTTTAGGGAGGACGAAAATGACCTAAATGTTCATCCAATGACACAAAACACCTATTGGATGCACAAGATTGGTTAAAAACCCTAATTGGAAAAGAATTAGCCTAGGGAGGACGAAAATGTCCTAATTGTTCATCCAATGACACAAAACACCTATTGGATGCACAAGATTGGTTAAAAACCCTAATTGGAAAAGAATTAGCCTAGGGAGGACGATAATGACCTAATTGTTCATCCAATGACACAAAAACACCTATTTGGATGCACAACATTGGTTAGAAACCCTAATTGGACAAGATTAAGTTTAGGGAGGACGAAAATGACCTAAATGTTCATCCAATGACACAAAACACCTATTGGATGCACAAGATTGGTTAAAAACCCTAATTGGACAAGAATTAGCCAAGGGAGGACGAAAATGACCTAATTGTTCATCCAATGACACAAAACACATATTGGATGCACAAGATCGGTTAGAAATCCTAATTGGACAAGATTTAGTTTAGGGAGGACGAAAATGACCTTAATGTTCATCCAATGACACAAAACACCTATTGGATGCACAAGATTGGTTAAAAACCCTAATTGGACAAGATTAATTGTAGGGAGGACGAAATTGACCAAAATGTTCATCCAATGACACAAAACACCTATTGGATGCACAAGATTGGATAGAAACCGTAATTGGACAAGAATTAGCCTAGGGAGGACGAAAATGACCTAATTGTTCATCCAATGAGACAAGACACCTATTGGATGCTCAAGATTGGTTAAAAACCCTAATTGGAGAAGACATAGCCTAAGGAGTACGAAAATGACCTAAATGTTCATCCAATGACACAAAACAGCTATTGGATGCACAAGATTGGTTAAAAACCCTAATTGGACAAGATTAAGTGTAGGGAGTACGAAATTGACCACAATGTTCATCCAATGACACAAAACACCTATCAGATGCACAAGATTAGATAAAAACCGTAATTGGACAAGAATTAGCCTAGGGAGGACGAAAATGACCTAATTGTTCATCCAATGAGACAAGACACCTATTGGATGCACAAGATTGGTTAAAAATCCTGATTGGATAAGAATTAGCCTAGGGAGGACGAAAATGACCTAAATATTCATCCAATGACACTAAAACACCTATTGGATACACAAGATTGGTTAAAAACCATAATTGGACAAGATTAAGTGTAGGGAGGACGAAAATGACCTAAATGTTCATCCAATAATACAAAACACCTATTGGATGCACAAGATTGGTTACAAACCCTAATTGGAAAAGAATTAGCCTAGGGAGGAGGATAATGACCTAATTGTTCATCCAATGACACAAAAACACCTATTTGGATGCACAACATTGGTTAGAAACCCTAATTGGACAAGATTAACTTTAGGGAGGATGAAAATGACCTAAATGCTCATCCAATGACACAAAACACCTATTGGATGCACAAGATTGGTTAAAAACCCTAATTGGAAAAGAATTAGCCTAGGGAGAACGAAAATGACCTAATTGTTCTTCCAATGACACAAAAACACCTATTGGATGCACAAGATTGGTTAACAACCCTAATTGGACAAGAATAAGACTAGGGAGGACGAAAATGACCTAATTGTTCATTCAATGACACAAACACACCTATTGGATGCACAAGATTGGTTAGAAACCCTAATTGGACAAGATTAAGTGTAGGGAGGACGAATAAGACCAAAATGTTCATCCAATGACACAAAAAAACCTATTGGATGCACAAGATTGGTTAGAAACCCTAATTGGACAAGAATTAGCCTAGGGAGGACGAAAATGACCTAATTGTTCATCCAATGACACAAAAACACCTATTGGATGCACAAGATTGGTTAGAAACCCTAATTGGACAAGATTAAGTTTAGGGGGGACGAAAATGACCTAAATGTTCATCCAATGACACAAAACACCTATTGGATGCACAAGTTTGGTTAAAAACCCTAATTGGACAAGAATTAGCCTTGGGAGGGCGAAAATGACCTAAATGTTCATCCAATGACACAAAAACACCTATTGGATGCACAAGATTGGTTAGAAACCCTAATTGGACAAGATTAAGTTTAGGGAGGACGAAAATGACCTAAATGTTCATCCAATGACACAAAACACCTATTGGATGCACAAGATTGGTTAAAAACCCTAATTGGACAAGAATTAGCCAAGGGAGGACGAAAATGACCTAATTGTTCATCCAATGACACAAAAACACCTGTCGGATGCACAAGATTGGTCAGAAACCCTAATTGAACAAGATTAAGTGTAGGGACGACGAAAATGACCTAAATGTTCATCCAATGACACAAAACACCTATTGGATGCACAAGATTGGTTAAAAACCCTAATTGGACAAGATTAAGTTTAGGGAGGACGAAAATGACCTAAATGTTCATCCAATGACACAAAAAACCTGTTGGAAGTACAAGATTGGTTAGAAACCCAAATTGGACAAGAATTAGCCTAGGGAGGACGAAAATGACCTAAATGTTCATCCAATGACACAAAACACCTATTGGATGCACAAGATTGCTTAAAAATCCTAATTGGACAAGAATTAGCCTAGGGAGGACGAAAATGACCTAATTGTTCATCCATTGACACAAAAAAACCTATTGGATGCACATGGTTGGTTAGAAACCCTAATTGGACAAGATTAAGTTTAGGGAGGACGAAAATGACCTAAATATTCATCCAATGACACAAAACACCTATTGGATGCACAAGATTGGTTAAAAACCCTAATTGGACAAGAATAAGCCTAGGGAGAACGAAAATGACCTAAATTTTCATCCATTTACACAAAACACCTATTGGATGCACAAGATTGGTTAAAAACCCTAATTGGACAAGAATTAGCCTAGGGAGGACGAAAATGACCTAATTATTCATCCAATGATACAAAAACACCTATTGGATGCACAATATTGGTTAGAAACCCTAATTGGACAAGATTAAGTGTAAGGAGGACGAAAATGACATAAATATTCATCCAATGACACAAAAACACCTATTGGATGCACAAGATTGGTTAAAAACCCTAATTGGACAAGAATTAGCCTAGGGAGGACGAAAATGACCTAAACGTTCATCCAATGACACAAAACACCTATTGGATGCACAAGATTGCTTAAAAACCCTAATTGGACAAGAATTAGCCTAGGGAGGACGAAAATGACCTAAATGTTCATCCAATGACACAAAACACCTATTGGATGCACAAGATTGGTTACAAACCCTAATTGGACAAGATTAAGTGTAAGGAGGACGAAAATGACATAAATATTCATCCAATGACACAAAAACACCTATTGGATGTACAAGATTGGTTAAAAACCCTAATTGGACAAGAATTAGCCTAGGGAGGACGAAAATGACCTAAACGTTCATCCAATGACACAAAACACCTATTGGATGCACAAGATTGCTTAAAAACCCTAATTGGACAAGAATTAGCCTAGGGAGGACGAAAATGACCTAAATGTTCATCCAATGACTCAAAAACACCTATTGGATGCTCAAGATTGGTGAAAAACCCTAATTGGACAAGAATAAGCCTAGGGAGAACGAAAATGACCTAATTATTCATCCAATGATACAAAAACACCTATTGGATGCACAATATTGGTTAAAAACCCTAATTGGACAAGATTAAGTTTAGGGAGGACGAAAATGACCTAAATGTTCATCCAATGACACAAAACACCTATTGGATGCACAAGATTGGTTAAAAACCCTAATTGGACAAGAATTAGCCTAGGGAGGACGAAAATGACCTAATTGTTCATCCAATGACACAAAAAAACCTATTGGATGCACATGATTGGTTAGAAACCCTAATTGGACAAGATTAAGTTTAGGGAGGACGAAAATGACCTAAATGTTCATCCAATGACACAAAACACCTATTGGATGCACAAGATTGGTTAAAAACCCTAATTAGACAAGAATTAGCCTAGGGAGGAAGAAAATGACCTAATTGTTCATCCAATGACACAAAAGACCAATTGGATGCACAAGATTGGTTAGAAACCCTAATTGGACAAGAATTAGCCTAGGGTGGACGAAAATGACCTAATTGTTCATCCAATGACACAAAACACCTATTGGATGCACAAGATTGGTTAGAAACCCTAATTGGACAAGAATAAGCCTAGGGAGGACGAAAATGACCTAAATGTTCATCCAAAGACACAAAAACACCTATTGGATGCACAAGATTGGTTAGAAACCCTTATTGGACAAGATTAAGTTTAGGGAGGACGAAAATGACCTAAATGTTCATCCAATGACACAAAACACCTATTGGATGCACAAGATTGGTTAAAAACCCTAATTGGACAAGAATTAGCCTAGGGAGGACGAAAATGACCTAATTGTTCATCCAATGACACAAAAGACCAATTGGATGCACAAGATTGGTTAGAAACCATAATTGGACAAGAATTAGCCTAGGGTGGACGAAAATGACCTAATTGTTCATCCAATGACACAAAAACAACTATTGGATGCATAAGATTGGTTAGAAACCCTAAATGGACAAGAATTAGCCTAGGGAGGACGAAAATGACCTAAATGTTCATCCAATGACACAAAACACCTATTGGATGCACAAGATTGGTTAAAAACCTTAATTGCACAAGAATTAGCATCGGTAGGACAAAAATGACCTAATTGTTCATCCAATGACACAAAAACACCTATTGGATGCACAAGATTGGTTAGAAACCCTAATTGGACAAGATTAAGTTTAGGGGGGACGAAAATGACATAAATGTTCATCCAATGACACAAAACACCTATTGGATGCACAAGATTGGTTAAAAACCCTAATTGGACAAGAATTAGCCTAGGGAGGACGAAAATGACCTAATTGTTCATCCAATGACACAAAAACACCTATAGGATGCACAAGATTGGTCAGAAACCCTAATTGGAAAAGATTAAGTTTAGGGAGGACGAAAATGACATAAATGTTCATCCAACGACACAAAAACAACTATTGGATGCACAAGATTGGTTAGAAACCCTAATTGGACAAGAATTAGCCTAGGGAGGACTAAAATGACCTAATTGTTCATCCAATGACACAAAACACCTATTGGATGCACAAGATTGGTTAGAAATCCTAATTGGACAAGATTAAGTTTAGGGAGGACGAAAATGACCTAAATGTTCATCCAATGACACAAAACACCTATTGGATGCACAAGATTGGTTAAAAACCCTAATTGGACAAGAATTAGCCTAGGGAGGACGAAAATGACCTAATTGTTCATCCAATGACACAAAAACAACTATTGGATGCACAAGATTGGTTAGAAACCCCAATTGGACAAGATTAAGATTAGGGAGGACAAAATTGACCTAAATGTTCGACCAATGATACAAAACACCTATTGGTTGAACAAGATTGGTTAGAAATCCTAATTGGACAAGATTTTGTTTCGGGAGGACGAAAATGACCTAAATCTTCATCCAATGACACAAAACACCTATTGGATACACAAGATTGGTTAAAAATCCTAATCGGACAAGATTAAGTATAGGGAGGACGAAATTGACCAAAATGTTCATCCAATGACACAAAACACCTATTGGATGCACAAGATTGGATAAAAACCGTAATTGGACAAGAATTAGCCTAGGGAGGACGAAAATGACCTAATTGTTCATCCAATGAGACAAGACACCTATTGGATGCTCAAGATTGGTTAAAAACCCTAATTGGAGAAGACTTAGCCTAAGGAGTACGAAAATGTCTTAAATGTTCATCCAATGACACAAAACAGCTATTGGATGCACAAGATTGGTTAAAAACCCTAATTGGACAAGATTAAGTGTAGGGAGTACGAAATTGACCACAATGTTCATCCAATGAAACAAAACACCTATCAGATGCACAAGATTGGATAAAAACCGTAATTGGACAAGAATTAGCCTAGGGAGGACGAAAATGACCTAATTGTTCATCCAATGAGACAAGACACCTATTGGATGCACAAGATTGGTTAAAAATCCTGATTGGATAAGAATTAGCCTAGGGAGGACGAAAATGACCTAAATATTCATCCAATGACACTAAAACACCTATTGGATACACAAGATTGGTTAAAAACCATAATTGGACAAGATTAAGTGTAGGGAGGACGAAAATGACCTAAATGTTCATCCAATGATACAAAACACCTATTAGATGCACAAGATTGGTTACAAACCCTAATTGGAAAAGAATTAGCCTAGGGAGGACGATAATGACTTAATTGTTCATCCAATGACACAAAAACACCTATTTGGATGCACAACATTGGTTAGAAACCCTAATTGGACAAGATTAACTTTAGGGAGGACGAAAATGACCTAATTGTTCATTCAATGACACAAACACACCTATTGGATGCACAAGATTGGTTAGAAACCCTAATTAGACAAGATTAAGTGTAAGGAGGACGAATAAGACCAAAATTTTCATCCAATGACACAAAAAAACCTATTGGATGCACAAGATTGGTTAGAAACCCTAATTGGACAAGATTAAGTTTAGGGAGGACGAAAATGACCTAAATGTTCATCCAATTACACAAAACAGCTATTGGATGCACAAGATTGGTTAAAAACCCTAATTGGACAAGAATTAGCCTAGGGAGGACGAAAATGACTTAATTGTTCATCCAATGAGACAAGACACCTATTGGATGCACAAGATTGGTTAAAAACCCTAATTGGACAAGAATTAGCCTAGGGAGGACGAAAATGACCTAAATGTTCACCCAATGACACAAAACACCTATTGGATGCACAAGATTGGTTACAAACCCTAATTGGACAAGATTAAGTGTATGGAGGACGAAATTGACCACAATGTTCATCCAATGACACAAAACACCTATTAGATGCACAAGATTGGATAAAAACCGTAATTGGACAAGAATTAGCCTAGGGAGGACGAAAATGACTTAATTGTTCATCCAATGAGACAAGACACCTATTGGATGCACAAGATTGGTTAAAAATCCTAATTGGACAAGAATTAGCCTAGGGAGGACGAAAATGACCTAAATATTCATCCAATGACACTAAAACACCTATTGGATACACAAGATTGGTTAAAAACCGTAATTGGACAAGATTAAGTGTAGGGTGGACGAAAATGTCCTAAATGTTCATCCAATGATACAAAACACCTATTGGATGCACAAGATTGGTTACAAACCCTAATTGGACAAGATTAAGTGTAGGGAGGACGAAATTGACCACAATGTTCATCCAATGACACAAAACACCTATTAGATGCACAAGATTGGATAAAAACCGTAATTGGACAAGAATTAGCATAGGGAGGACGAAAATGACTTAATTGTTCATCCAATGAGACAAGACACCTATTGGATGCACAAGATTGGTTAAAAACCCTTATTTGACAAGATTAATTGTAGGGAGGACGAAATTGACCAAAATGTTCATCCAATGACACAAAACACCTATTGGATGCACAAGATTGGATAGAAACCGTAATTGGACAAGAATTAGCCTAGGGAGGACGAAAATGACCTAATTGTTCATCCAATGAGACAAGACACCTATTGGATGCACAAGATTGGTTAAAAACCCTAATTGGAGAAGACTTAGCCTAAGGAGTACGAAAATGTCTTAAATGTTCATCCAATGACACAAAACAGCTATTGGATGCACAAGATTGGTTAAAAACCCTAATTGGACAAGATTAAGTGTAGGGAGTACGAAATTGACCACAATGTTCATCCAATGACACAAAACACCTATCAGATGCACAAGATTGGATAAAAACCGTAATTGGACAAGAATTAGCCTAGGGAGGACGAAAATGACCTAATTGTTCATCCAATGAGACAAGACACCTATTGGATGCACAAGATTGGTTAAAAATCCTGATTGGATAAGAATTAGCCTAGGGAGGACGAAAATGACCTAAATATTCATCCAATGACACTAAAACACCTATTGGATACACAAGATTGGTTAAAAACCCTAATTGGACAAGATTAAGTGTAGGGAGGACGAAAATGACCTAAATGTTCATCCAATGATACAAAACACCTATTAGATGCACAAGATTGGTTACAAACCCTAATTGGAAAAGAATTAGCCTAGGGAGGACGATAATGACCTAATTGTTCATCCAATGACACAAAAACACCTATTTGGATGCACAACATTGGTTAGAAACCCTAATTGGACAAGATTAACTTTAGGGAGGACGAAAATGACCTAATTGTTCATTCAATGACACAAACACACCTATTGGATGCACAAGATTGGTTAGAAACCCTAATTAGACAAGATTAAGTGTAAGGAGGACGAATAAGACCAAAATTTTCATCCAATGACACAAATAAACCTATTGGATGCACAAGATTGGTTAGAAACCCTAATTGGACAAGATTAAGTTTAGGGAGGACGAAAATGACCTAAATGTTCATCCAATTACACAAAACAGCTATTGGATGCACAAGATTGGTTAAAAACCCTAATTGGACAAGAATTAGCCTAGGGAGGACGAAAATGACTTAATTGTTCATCCAATGAGACAAGACACCTATTGGATGCACAAGATTGGTTAAAAACCCTAATTGGACAAGAATTAGCCTAGGGAGGACGAAAATGACCTAAATGTTCACCCAATGACACAAAACACCTATTGGATGCACAAGATTGGTTAGAAACCCTAATTGGAAAAGATTAACTTTAGGGAGGATGAAAATGACCTAAATGCTCATCCAATGACACAAAACACCTATTGGATGCACAAGATTGGTTAAAAACCCTAATTGGACAAGAATTAGCCTAGGGAGAACGAAAATCACCTAATTGTTCTTCCAATGACACAAAAACACCTATTGGATGCACAAGATTGGTTAGAAACCCTAATTGCACAAGATTAATAGTAGAAGGATGAAAAGGACCTAAATGTTAATCCAATGACACAAAAACACCTATTGGATGCACAAGATTGGTTAACAACCCTAATTGGACAAGAATAAGACTAGGGAGGACGAAAATGACCTAATTGTTCATTCAATGACACAAACACACCTATTGGATGCACAAGATTGGTTAGAAACCCTAATTGGACAAGATTAAGTGTAGGGAGGACGAATAAGACCAAAATTTTCATCCAATGACATAAAAAAACCTATTGGATGCACAAGATTGGTTAGAAACCCTAATTGGACCAGATTAAGTTTAGGGAGGACGAAAATGACCTAAATGTTCATCCAATTACACAAAACACCTATTGGATGCACAAGATTGGTTAAAAACCCTAATTGGACAAGAATTAGCCTAGGGAGGACGAAAATGACTTAATTGTTCATCCAAGGAGACTAGACACCTATTGGATGCACAAGATTGGTTAAAAACCCTAATTGGACAAGAATTAGCCTAAGGAGGACGAAAATGACCTAAATGTTCACCCAATGACACAAAACACCTATTGGATGCACAAGATTGGTTACAAACCCTAATTGGACAAGATTAAGTGTAGGGAGGACGAAATTGACCACAATGTTCATCCAATGACACAAAACACCTATTAGATGCACAAGATTGGATAAAAACCGTAATTGGACAAGAATTAGCCTAGGGAGGACGAAAATGACTTAATTGTTCATCCAATGAGACAAGACACCTATTGGATGCACAAGATTGGTTAAAAATCCTAATTGGACAAGAATTAGCCTAGGGAGGACGAAAATGACCTAAATATTCATCCAATGACACTAAAACACCTATTGGATACACAAGATTGGTTAAAAACCGTAATTGGACAAGATTAAGTGTAGGGTGGACGAAAATGTCCTAAATGTTCATCCAATGATACAAAACACCTATTGGATGCACAAGATTGGTTACAAACCCTAATTGGACAAGATTAAGTGTAGGGAGGACGAAATTGACCACAATGTTCATCCAATGACACAAAACACCTATTAGATGCACAAGATTGGATAAAAACCGTAATTGGACAAGAATTAGCATAGGGAGGACGAAAATGACTTAATTGTTCATCCAATGAGACAAGACACCTATTGGATGCACAAGATTGGTTAAAAACCCTTATTTGACAAGATTAATTGTAGGGAGGACGAAATTGACCAAAATGTTCATCCAATGACACAAAACACCTATTGGATGCACAAGATTGGATAGAAACCGTAATTGGACAAGAATTAGCCTAGGGAGGACGAAAATGACCTAATTGTTCATCCAATGAGACAAGACACCTATTGGATGCTCAAGATTGGTTAAAAACCCTAATTGGAGAAGACATAGCCTAAGGAGTACGAAAATGACCTAAATGTTCATCCAATGACACAAAACAGCTATTGGATGCACAAGATTGGTTAAAAACCCTAATTGGACAAGATTAAGTGTAGGGAGTACGAAATTGACCACAATGTTCATCCAATGACACAAAACACCTATCAGATGCACAAGATTAGATAAAAACCGTAATTGGACAAGAATTAGCCTAGGGAGGACGAAAATGACCTAATTGTTCATCCAATGAGACAAGACACCTATTGGATGCACAAGATTGGTTAAAAATCCTGATTGGATAAGAATTAGCCTAGGGAGGACGAAAATGACCTAAATATTCATCCAATGACACTAAAACACCTATTGGATACACAAGATTGGTTAAAAACCATAATTGGACAAGATTAAGTGTAGGGAGGACGAAAATGACCTAAATGTTCATCCAATGATACAAAACACCTATTGGATGCACAAGATTGATTACAAACCCTAATTGGAAAAGAATTAGCCTAGGGAGGACGATAATGACCTAATTGTTCATCCAATGACACAAAAACACCTATTTGGATGCACAACATTGGTTAGAAACCCTAATTGGACAAGAATAACTTTAGGGAGGACGAAAATGACCTAATTGTTCATTCAATGACACAAACACACCTATTGGATGCACAAGATTGGTTAGAAACCCTAATTAGACAAGATTAAGTGTAAGGAGGACGAATAAGACCAAAATTTTCATCCAATGACACAAAAAAACCTATTGGACGCACAAGATTGGTTAGAAACCCTAATTGGACAAGATTAAGTTTAGGGAGGACGAAAATGACCTAAATGTTCATCCAATTACACAAAACAGCTATTGGATGCACAAGATTGGTTAAAAACCCTAATTGGACAAGAATTAGCCTAGGGAGGACGAAAATGACTTAATTGTTCATCCAATCAGACAAGACACCTATTGGATGCACAAGATTGGTTAAAAACCCTAATTGGACAAGAATTAGCCTAGGGAGGACGAAAATGACCTAAATGTTCACCCAATGACACAAAACACCTATTGGATGCACAAGATTGGTTAGAAACCCTAATTGGAAAAGATTAACTTTAGGGAGGATGAAAATGACCTAAATGCTCATCCAATGACACAAAACACCTATTGGATGCACAAGATTGGTTAAAAACCCTAATTGGACAAGAATTAGCCTAGGGAGAACGAAAATCACCTAATTGTTCTTCCAATGACACAAAAACACCTATTGGATGCACAAGATTGGTTAGAAACCCTAATTGCACAAGATTAATAGTAGAAGGACGAAAAGGACCTAAATGTTAATCCAATGACACAAAAACACCTATTGGATGCACAAGATTGGTTAACAACCCTAATTGGACAAGAATAAGACTAGGGAGGACGAAAATGACCTAATTGTTCATTCAATGACACAAACACACCTATTGGATGCACAAGATTGCTTAGAAACCCTAATTGGACAAGATTAAGTGTAGGGAGGACGAATAAGACCAAAATTTTCATCCAATGACACAAAAAAACCTATTGGATGCACAAGATTGGTTAGAAACCCTAATTGGACCAGATTAAGTTTAGGGAGGACGAAAATGACCTAAATGTTCATCCAATTACACAAAACACCTATTGGATGCACAAGATTTGTTAAAAACCCTAATTGGACAAGAATTAGCCTAGGGAGGACGAAAATGACTTAATTGTTCATCCAAGGAGACAAGACACCTATTGGATGCACAAGATTGGTTAAAAACCCTAATTGGACAAGAATTAGCCTAGGGAGGACGAAAATGACCTAAATGTTCACCCAATGACACAAAACACCTATTGGATGCACAAGATTGGTTACAAACCCTAATTGGACAAGATTAAGTGTATGGAGGACGAAATTGACCACAATGTTCATCCAATGACACAAAACACCTATTAGATGCACAAGATTGGATAAAAACCGTAATTGGACAAGAATTAGCCTAGGGAGGACGAAAATGACTTAATTGTTCATCCAATGAGACAAGCCACCTATTGGATGCACAAGATTGGTTAAAAATCCTAATTGGACAAGAATTAGCCTAGGGAGGACGAAAATGACCTAAATATTCATCCAATGACACTAAAACACCTATTGGATACACAAGATTGGTTAAAAACCGTAATTGGACAAGATTAAGTGTAGGGTGGACGAAAATGTCCTAAATGTTCATCCAATGATACAAAACACCTATTGGATGCACAAGATTGGTTAGAAATCCTAATTGGACAAGATTTAGTTTAGGGAGGACGAAAATGACCTAAATGTTCATCCAATGACACAAAACACCTATTGGATGCACAAGATTGGTTAAAAACCCTAATTGGAAAAGAATTAGCCAAGGGAGGACGATAATGACCTAATTGTTCATCCAATGACACAAAAACACCTATTTGGATGCACAACATTGGTTAGAAACCCTAATTGGACAAGATTAAGTTTAGGGAGGACGAAAATGACCTAAATGTTCATCCAATGACACAAAACACCTATTGGATGCACAAGATTGGTTAAAAACCCTAATTGGACAAGAATTAGCCGAGGGAGGACGAAAATGACCTAATTGTTCATCCAATGACACAAAACACATATTGGATGCACAAGATCGGTTAGAAATCCTAATTGGACAAGATTTAGTTTAGGGAGGACGAAAATGACCTTAATGTTCATCCAATGACACAAAACACCTATTGGATGCACAAGATTGGTTAAAAACCCTAATTGGACAAGATTAATTGTAGGGAGGACGAAATTGACCAAAATGTTCATCTAATGACACAAAACACCTATTGGATGCACAAGATTGGATAGAAACCGTAATTGGACAAGAATTAGCCTAGGGAGGACGAAAATGACCTAATTGTTCATCCAATGAGACAAGACACCTATTGGATGCACAAGATTGGTTAGAAATCCTAATTGGACAAGATTTAGTTTAGGGAGGACGAAAATGACCTTAATGTTCATCCAATGACACAAAACACCTATTGGATGCACAAGATTGGATAGAAACCGTAATTGGACAAGAATTAGCCTAGGGAGGACGAAAATGACCTAATTGTTCATCCAATGAGACAAGACACCTATTGGATGCTCAAGATTGGTTAAAAACCCTAATTGGAGAAGACATAGCCTAAGGAGTACGAAAATGACCTAAATGTTCATCCAATGACACAAAACAGCTATTGGATGCACAAGATTGGTTAAAAACCCTAATTGGACAAGATTAAGTGTAGGGAGTACGAAATTGACCACAATGTTCATCCAATGACACAAAACACCTATCAGATGCACAAGATTAGATAAAAACCGTAATTGGACAAGAATTAGCCTAGGGAGGACGAAAATGACCTAATTGTTCATCCAATGAGACAAGACACCTATTGGATGCACAAGATTGGTTAAAAATCCTGATTGGATAAGAATTAGCCTAGGGAGGACGAAAATGACCTAAATATTCATCCAATGACACTAAAACACCTATTGGATACACAAGATTGGTTAAAAACCATAATTGGACAAGATTAAGTGTAGGGAGGACGAAAATGACCTAAATGTTCATCCAATAATACAAAACACCTATTGGATGCACAAGATTGGTTACAAACCCTAATTGGAAAAGAATTAGCCTAGGGAGGAGGATAATGACCTAATTGTTCATCCAATGACACAAAAACACCTATTTGGATGCACAACATTGGTTAGAAACCCTAATTGGACAAGATTAACTTTAGGGAGGATGAAAATGACCTAAATGCTCATCCAATGACACAAAACACCTATTGGATGCACAAGATTGGTTAAAAACCCTAATTGGAAAAGAATTAGCCTAGGGAGAACGAAAATGACCTAATTGTTCTTCCAATGACACAAAAACACCTATTGGATGCACAAGATTGGTTAACAACCCTAATTGGACAAGAATAAGACTAGGGAGGACGAAAATGACCTAATTGTTCATTCAATGACACAAACACACCTATTGGATGCACAAGATTGGTTAGAAACCCTAATTGGACAAGATTAAGTGTAGGGAGGACGAATAAGACCAAAATGTTCATCCAATGACACAAAAAAACCTATTGGATGCACAAGATTGGTTAAAAACCCTAATTGGACAAGAATTAGCCTAGGGAGGACGAAAATGACCTAAATGTTCATCCAATGACACAAAACACCTATTGGATGCACAAGATTGGTTAAAAACCCTAATTGGACAAGAATGAGCCTAGGGAGGACGAAAATGACCTAAATGTTCATCCAATGACACAAAACACCTATTGGATGCACAAGATTGGTTAAAAACCCTAATTGGACAAGAATTAGCCTAGGGAGGACGAAAATGACCTAAATGTTCATCCAATGACACAACACACCTATTGGATGCACAAGATTGGTTAAAAACCCTAATTGGACAAGAATTATCATAGGGAGGACGAAAATGACCTAATTGTTCATCCAATGACACAAAAACACCAATTGGATGCACAAGATTGGTTAGAAACCCTAATTGGAAAAGATAACGTGTAGGGAGGACGAAAATGACCTAAAATGTTCATCCAATGACACAAAACACCTATTGGATGCACAAGATTGGTTAAAAACCCTAATTGGACAAGAATTATCATAGGGAGGACGAAAATGACCTAATTGTTCATCCAATGACACAAAAACACCAATTGGATGCACAAGATTGGTTAGAAACCCTAATTGGACAAGATAAAGTTTAGGGAGGACGAAAATGACCTAAATGTTCATCCAATGACAAAAAACACCTATTGGATGCACAAGATTGGTTAAAAACCCTAATTGGACAAGAATTATCATAGGGAGGACGAAAATGACCTAATTGTTCATCCAATGACACAAAAACACCAATTGGATGCACAAGATTGGTTAGAAACCCTAATTGGAAAAGATAAAGTGTAGGGAGGACGAAAATGACCTAAAATGTTCATCCAATGACACAAAACACCTATTGGATGCACAAGATTGGTTAAAAACCCAAATTGGACAAGATTAAGTTTAGGGAGGACGAAAATGACCTAAATGTTCATCCAATGACACAAAACACCTATTGGATGCACAAGATTGGTTAAAAACTCTAATTGGACAAGATTAAGTTTAGGGAGGACGAAAATGACCTAAATGTTCATCCAATGACACAAAACATCTATTGGATGCACAAGATTGGTTAAAAACCCTAATTGGATAAGACTTAGACTCAGGAGGACGAAAATGACCTAAATGTTCATCCAATGACACAAAACACCAATTGGATGCACAAGATTGGTTAAAAACCCTAATTGGACAAGAATTATCATAGGGAGGACGAAAATGACCTAATTGTTCATCCAATGACACAAAAACACCAATTGGATGCACAAGATTGGTTAGAAACCCTAATTGGAAAAGATAAAGTGTAGGGAGGACGAAAATGACCTAAAATGTTCATCCAATGACACAAAACACCTATTGGATGCACAAGATTGGTTAAAAACCCTAATTGGACAAGATTATGTTTAGGGAGGACGAAAATGACCTAAATGTTCATCCAATGACACAAAACATCTATAGGATGCACAAGATTGGTTAAAAACCCTAATTGGATAAGAATTAGACTAAGGAGGACGAAAATGACCTAAATGATTATCCAATGACACAAAACACCTATTGGATGCACAAGATTGGTTAAAAACCCTAATTGGACAAGAATTATCATAGGGAGGACGAAAATGACCTAATTGTTCATCCAATGACACAAAAACACCAATTGGATGCACAAGATTGGTTAGAAACCCTAATTGGAAAAGATAAAGTGTAGGGAGGACGAAAATGACCTAAAATGTTCATCAATGACACAAAACACCTATTGGATGCACAAGATTGGTTAAAAACCCTAATTGGACAAGATTAAGTTTAGGGAGGACGAAAATGACCTAAATGTTCATCCAATGACACAAAACACCTATTGGATGCACAAGATTGGTTACAAACCGTAATTGGACAAGATTAAGTGTAAGGAGGACGAAAATGACATAAATATTCATCCAATGACACAAAAACACCTATTGGATGCACAAGATTGGTTAAAAACCCTAATTGGACAAGAATTAGCCTAGGGAGGACGAAAATGACCTAATTGTTCATCCAATGACACAAAACACCTATTGGATGCACAAGATTGGTTAGAAATCCTAATTGGACAAGATTTAGTTTAGGGAGGACGAAAATGACCTAAATGTTCATCCAATGACACAAAACACCTATTGGATGCACAAGATTGGTTAAAAACCCTAATTGGAAAAGAATTAGCCTAGGGAGGACGATAATGACCTAATTGTTCATCGAATGACACAAAAACACCTATTTGGATGCACAACATTGGTTAGAAACCCTAATTCGACAAGATTAAGTTTTGGGAGGACGAAAATGACCTAAATGTTCATCCAATGACACAAAACACCTATTGGATGCACAAGATTGGTTAAAAACCCTAATTGGACTAGAATTAGCCTAGGGAGGATGAAAATGACCTAATTGTTCATCCAATGACACAAAACACCTATTGGATGCACAAGATTGGTTAAAAACCCTAATTGGAAAAGAATTAGCCTAGGGAGGACGATAATGACCTAATTGTTCATCCAATGACACAAAAACACCTATTTGGATGCACAAGATTGGTTAGAAACCCTAATTGGACAAGATTAAGTTTAGGGAGGACGAAAATGACCTAAATGTTCATCCAATGACACAAAACACCTATTGGATGCACAAGATTGGTTAAAAACCCTAATTGGACAAGATTAATAGTAGAAGGACGAAAAGGACCTAAACGTTAATCCAATGACATAAAAACACCTATTGGATGCACAAGATTGGTTAGAAACCCTAATTGGACAAGATTAAGTGTAGGGAGAACGAATAAGACCAAAATGTTCATCCAATGACACAAAAAAACCTATTGGATGCACAAGATTGGTTAAAAACCCTAATTGGACAAGAATAAGACTATGGAGGACGAAAATGACCAAATTGTTCATGCAATGAAACAAACACACCTACTGGATGCACAAGATTGGTTAGAAACCCTAATTGGACAAGATTAAGTGTAGGGAGGACGAATAGGACCAAAATGTTCATCCAATGACACAAAAAAACCTATTGGATGCACAAGATTGGTTTGAAACCCTAATTGGACAACAATTAGCCTAGGGAGGACGAAAATGACCTAAATGTTCATCCAATGACACAAAACAGCTATTGGATGCACAAGATTGGTTAAAAACCCTAATTGGACAAGATTAAGTGTAGGGAGGACGAAAATGACCAATATGTTCATCCAATGACACAAAACACCTATTGGATGCAAAAGATTGGTTAAAAACCCTAATTGGACAAGATTAAGTGTAGGGAGGACGAAATTGACCAAAATGTTCATCCGATGACACAAAACACCTATTGGATGCACAAGATTGGATAAAAACCGTAATTGGACAAGAATTAGCCTAGGGAGGACGAAAATGACCTAATTGTTCATCCAATGAGACAAGACACCTATTGGATGCACAAGATTGGTTAAAAACCCTAATTGGACAAGAATTAGCCTAGGGAGGACGAAAATGACCTAAATATTCATCCAATGACACAAAAACACCTATTGGATACACAAGATTGGTTAAAAACCGTAATTGGACAAGATTAAGTGTAGGGAGGACGAAAATGACCTAAATGTTCATCCAATGATACAAAACACCTATTGGATGCACAAGATTGGTTACAAACCCTAATTGGAAAAGAATTAGCCTAGGGAGGACGATAATGACCTAATTGTTCATCCAATGACACAAAAACACCTATTTGGATGCACAACATTGGTTAGAAACCCTAATTGGACAAGATTAACTTTAGGGAGGACGAAAATGACCTAATTGTTCATTCAATGACACAAACACACCTATTGGATGCACAAGATTGGTTAGAAACCCTAATTAGACAAGATTAAGTGTAAGGAGGACGAATAAGACCAAAATTTTCATCCAATGACACAAAAAAACCTATTGGATGCACAAGATTGGTTAGAAACCCTAATTGGACAAGATTAAGTTTAGGGAGGACGAAAATGACCTAAATGTTCATCCAATTACACAAAACAGCTATTGGATGCACAAGATTGGTTAAAAACCCTAATTGGACAAGAATTAGCCTAGGGAGGACGAAAATGACTTAATTGTTCATCCAATGAGACAAGACACCTATTGGATGCACAAGATTGGTTAAAAACCCTAATTGGACAAGAATTAGCCTAGGGAGGACGAAAATGACCTAAATGTTCACCCAATGACACAAAACACCTATTGGATGCACAAGATTGGTTACAAACCCTAATTGGACAAGATTAAGTGTATGGAGGACGAAATTGACCACAATGTTCATCCAATGACACAAAACACCTATTAGATGCACAAGATTGGATAAAAACCGTAATTGGACAAGAATTAGCCTAGGGAGGACGAAAATGACTTAATTGTTCATCCAATGAGACAAGACACCTATTGGATGCACAAGATTGGTTAAAAATCCTAATTGGACAAGAATTAGCCTAGGGAGGACGAAAATGACCTAAATATTCATCCAATGACACTAAAACACCTATTGGATACACAAGATTGGTTAAAAACCGTAATTGGACAAGATTAAGTGTAGGGTGGACGAAAATGTCCTAAATGTTCATCCAATGATACAAAACACCTATTGGATGCACAAGATTGGTTAGAAATCCTAATTGGACAAGATTTAGTTTAGGGAGGACGAAAATGACCTAAATGTTCATCCAATGACACAAAACACCTATTGGATGCACAAGATTGGTTAAAAACCCTAATTGGAAAAGAATTAGCCAAGGGAGGACGATAATGACCTAATTGTTCATCCAATGACACAAAAACACCTATTTGGATGCACAACATTGGTTAGAAACCCTAATTGGACAAGATTAAGTTTAGGGAGGACGAAAATGACCTAAATGTTCATCCAATGACACAAAACACCTATTGGATGCACAAGATTGGTTAAAAACCCTAATTGGACAAGAATTAGCCTAGGGAGGACGAAAATGACCTAAATGTTCATCCAATGACACAAAAATACCTATTGGATGCACAAGATTGGTTAGAAACCCTAATTGGACAAGATTAAGTTTAGGGAGGACGAAAATGACCTAAATGTTCATCCAATGACACAAAACACCTATTGGATGCACAAGATTGGTTAAAAACCCTAATTGGACAAGATTAAGTTTAGGGAGGACGAAATTGACCACAATGTTCATCCAATGACACAAAACACCTTTTAGATGCACAAGATTGGATAATAACCATAATTGGACAAGAATTAGCCTAGGGAGGACGAAAATGACCTAATTGTTCATCCAATGAGACAAGACACCTATTGGATGCACAAGATTGGTTAAAAATCCTAATTGGACAAGAATTAGCCTAGGGAGGACGAAAATGACCTAAATATTCATCCAATGACACTAAAACACCTATTGGATACACAAGATTGGTTAAAAACCGTAATTGGACAAGATTAAGTGTAGGGAGGACGAAAATGACCTAAATGTTCATCCAATGATACAAAACACCTATTGGATGCAGAAGATTGGTTACAAACCCTAATTGGAAAAGAATTAGCCTAGGGTAAATGTTTATCCAATGACACAAAACACCTATTGGATGCACAAGATTGGTTAAAAACCCTAATTGGACAAGATTAAGTGTAGGGAGGACGAAAATGACCTAAATGTTCATCCAATGATACAAAAACACCTATTGGATGCACAAGATTGGTTAGAAACCCTAATTAGACAAGAATAAGCCCAGGGAGGACGAAAATGACCTAATTGTTCTTCCAATGACACAAAAACACCTATTGGATGCACAAGATTGGTTAAAAACCCTAATTGGACAAGAATTAGCCTAGGGAGGACGAAAATGACCTAAATGTTCATCCAATGACACAAAAACACCTATTGGATGCACAAGATTGGTTAGAAACCCTAATTGGACAAGAATAAGCCTAGGGAGGACGAAAATCACCTAAATGTTCATTCAATGAATCAAAAACAGCTATTGGACGCACAAGATTGGATAGAAACCCTAATTGGACAAGCATAAGCCTAGGGAGGATGAAAATGACCTAATTGTTCATCCAATGACACCAAACACCTATTGGATGCACAAGATTGGTTAAAAACCCTAATTGGACAAGATTAAGTGTAGGGAGGACGAAAATGACATAAATTTTCATCCAACGACACAAAAACACCTATTGGATACACAAGATTGGTTAAAAAACTAATTGGACAAGATTAAGTGTAGGGAGGACGAAAATGACCTAAATGTTCATCCAATGACACGAAACACCTATTGGATGCACAAGATTGCGTAAAAACCCTAATTGGACAAGAATTAGCCTAGGGAGGACGAAAATGACCTAAATGTTCATCCAATGACACAAAAACACCTATTGGATGCACAAGATTGGTTAGAAACCCTAATTGGACAAGAATTAACCTAGGGAGGACGAAAATGACCTAATTGTTCATCCAATGACACAAACATAACTATTGGATGCACAAGATTGGTTAGAAACCCTAATTGGACAAGAATAAGCCTAGGGAGGCAAAAATGACCTAAATGTTCATCCAACGAATCAAAAACACCTATTGGATGCACAAGATTGGATAAAACCCTAATTGGACAAGATTAAGCCTAGGGAAGATGAAAATGACCTAAATGTTCATCTAATGAAATAAAACACCTATTGGATGCACAAGATTGGTTAAAAACCCTAATTGGACAAGATTAAGTGTATGGAGGACGAAAATGACCTAAATGTTCATCCAATGACACGAAACACCTATTGGATGCACAAGATTGGTTAAAAACCCTAATTGGACAAGATTAAGTGTATGGAGGACGAAAATGACCTAAATGTTCATCCATTGAGACAAACACACTTATTGGATGCACTAGATTGGTTAGAAACCCTAATTAGACAAGAATAAGACTAGGGAGGTCGAAATTGACCTAATTGTTCATCCAATGACACAAACACAACTATTGGATGCATAAAATTGGTTAGAAACCCTAATTGGACAAGATTAAGTTTAGGGAGGACAAAAATGACCTAAATGTTCATCCAATGACACAAAACACCTATTGGATGCACAAGATTGGTTAGAAACCCTAATTGAACAAGATTAAGTTTAGGGAGAACGAAAATGACCTAAATGTTCATCCAATGACACAAAACACCTATTGGATGCACACGATTGGTTAAAAACCCTAATTGGACAAGATTAAGTTTAGAGAGGACAAAAATGACCTAAATGTTCATCCAATGAAACAAAACACCTATTGGATAAACAAGATTGGTTAAAAACCATATTGGACAAGATTAAGTGTAGGAAGGACGAAAATGACCTAAATGTTCATCCAATGACACAAAAACACCTATCGGATGCACAAGAATGGTTAAAAACCCTAATTGGAAAAGATTAATTGTAGGGAGGACGAAAATGACCTAAATGTTCATCCAATGACACAAAACACCTATTTGATGCACAAGATTGGTTAAAAACCCTAAATGGACAAGAATTAGCCTAGGGAGGACCAAAATGACCTAAATGTTCATCCAATGACACAAAAACACCTATTGGATGCACAAGATTGGTTAGAAACCCTAATTGGACAAGAATTAGCCTAAGGAGGACGAAAATGACCTAATTGTTCGTCCAATGACACAAAACACCTATTGGATGCACAAGATTGGTTAAAAACCTTAATTGGACAAGAATTAGCCTAGGGAGGACGAAAATGACCTAATTGTTCATCCAATGACACAAAAACACCTATTGGATGCACATGATTGTTTAGAAACCCTAATTGGACAAGATTAAGTTTAGAGAGGACAAAAATGTCCTAAATGTTCATCTAATGAAACAAAACACCTATTGGATGGACAAGATTGGTTAACAACCATAATTGGACAAGATTAAGTGTAGGGAGGACGAAAATGACATAAATATTCATCCAATGACACAAAAACACCTATTGGATGCACAAGATTGGTTAAAAACCTAAATGGACAATATTTAGTGTAGGGAGGACGAAAATGACCTAAATGTTCATCCAATGACACAAAACACCTATTGGATGCACAAGATTGGTTAAAAACCCTAATTGGACAAGAATTAGCCTAGGGAGGACGAAAATGACCTAAATGTTCATCCAATGACACAAAAATACCTATTGGATGCACAAGATTGGTTAGAAACCCTAATTGGACAAGAATTAGCCTAGGGTGGACGAAAATCACCTAATTGTTCATCCAATGACACAAACCTAACTATTGGATGCACAAGATTGGTTAGAAACCCTAATTGGACAAGAATAAGCCTAGGGAGGCAAAAATGACCTAAATGTTCATCCAATGAATCAAAAACACCTATTGGATGCACAAGATTGAATAAAACCCTAATTGGACAAGATTAAGCCTAGGGAGGATGAAAATGACCTAAATGTTCATCTAATGACATAAAACACCTATTGGATGCACAAGATTGGTTAAAAACCCTAATTGGACAAGATTAAGTGTATGGAGGACGAAAATGACCTAAATGTTCATCCATTGAGACAAACACACTTATTGGATGCACAAGATTGGGCAGAAACCCTAATTAGACAAGAATAAGCGTAGGGAGGTCGAAATTGACCTAATTGTTCATCCAATGACACAAACACAACTATTGGATGCATAAAATTGGTTAGAAACCCTAATTGGACAAGATTAAGTGTAGGGAGGACGAAAATGACCTAATTGTTTATCTAATGACACAAAAACACCTATTGGAAGCACAAGATTGGTTAAAAACCCTAATTGGACAAGAATTAACCTAGGGAGGTCGAAAATGACCTAATTGTTCATCCAATGACACAAAAACACCTATTGGATGCACAAGATTGGTTAGAAACCCTAATTGGACAAGAATTAGCCTAGGGAGGACGAAAATGACCTAATTGTTCATCCAATGACACAAACATAACTATTGGATGCACAAGATTGGTTAGAAACCCTAATTGGACAAGAATAAGCCTAGGGAGGCAAAAATGACCTAAATGTTCATCCAATGAATCAAAAACACCTACTGGATGCACAAGATTGGATAAAACCCTAATTGGACAAGATTAAGCCTAGGGAGGATGAATATGACCTAAATGTTCATCTAATGACATAAAACACCTATTGGATGCACAAGATTGGTTAAAAACCCTAATTGGACAAGATTAAGTGTATGGAGGACGAAAATTACCTAAATGTTCATCAAACGACACGAAACACCTATTGGATGCACAAGATTGCTTAAAAACCCTAATTGGACAAGAATGAGCCTAGGGAGGACGAAAATGACCTAAATGTTCATCCAATGACACAAAAACACCTATTGGATGCACAAGATTGGTTAGAAACTCTAATTGGACAAGAATTAGGCTAGGGAGGACGAAATTGACCTAATTGTTCATCCAATGACACAAACACAACTATTGGATGCATAAAATTGGTTAGAAACCCTAATTGGATAAGATTAAGTTTAGGGAGGACGAAAATGACCTAAATGTTCATCCAATGACACAAAACACCTATTGGATGCACAAGATTGGTTAGAAACCCTAATTGGACAAGATTAAGTTTAGGGAGAACGAAAATGACCTAAATGTTCATCCAATGACACAAAACACCTATTGGATGCACAAGATTGGTTAAAAACCCTAATTGGACAAGAATTAGCCTAGGGAGGACGAAAATGACCTAAATGTTCATCCAATGACACAAACACACCTATTGGATGCACAATATTGGTTAAAAATCCAAATTGGAGAAGAATAAGCCTAGGGAGAACGAAAATGACCATAGTGTTCATCGAATGACACAAAACACCTATAGGATGCACAAGATTGGTTAAAAACCATAATTGGACAAGAATTAGCCTAGGGAGGACGAAAATGACCTAATTGTTTATCTAATGACACAAAAACACCTATTGGAAGCACAAGATTGGTTAAAAACCCTAATTGGACAAGAATTAGCCTAGGGAGGACGAAAATGACCTAATTGTTCATCCAATGACACAAAACACCTATTGGATGCACATGATTGGTTAAAAAACCTCATTAGACAAGATAAAGTGTAAGGAGGACGAAAATGACATAAATATTCATTTAATGACACAAAAACACCTATTGGATGCACAAGATTGGTTAAAAACCCTAACTGGACAAGAATAAGCCTAGGGAGAACGAAAATGACCAAAATGTTCATCGAATGACACAAAACACCTATTGGATGCACAAGATTGGTTAAAAACCCTAATTGGACAAGATTAAGTGTATGGAGGACGAAAATGACCTAAATGTTCATCCAATGACACAAACACACCTATTGGATGCACAAGATTGGTTAAAAACCCTAATTGGACAAGAATTAGCCTAGGGAGGACGAAAATGACCTAATTGTTCATCCAATGACACAA
>JBBPBS010000330.1:544002-563042 GCA_037974835.1 Cicer judaicum
AAAACCCTAATTGGACAAGATTCAGTGTAGGGAGGACGAAAATGACCTAAATGCTCATCCAATGACACAAAACACCTATTGGATGCACAAGATTGGTTAAAAACCCTAATTGGAGAAGAATTAGCCTAGGGAGGACGAAAATGACCTAATTGTTCATCCAATGACACAAACATAACTATTGGATGCACAAGATTGGTTAGAAACCCTAATTGGACAAGAATTAGCCTAGGGAGGACGAAAATGACCTAAATGTTCATCCAATGACACAAAAACACCTATTGGATGCACAAGATTGGTTAGAAACCCTAATTGGACAAGAATAAGCCTAGGGAGGACGAAAATCACCTAAATGTTCATTCAATGACACCAAACACCTATTGGATGCACAAGATTGGTTAAAAACCCTAATTGGACAAGATTAAGTGTAGGGAGGACGAAAATGACATAAATTTTCATCCAACGACACAAAAACACCTATTGGATACACAAGATTGGTTAAAAAACTAATTGGACAAGATTAAGTGTAGGGAGGACGAAAATGACCTAAATGTTCATCCAATGACACGAAACACCTATTGGATGCACAAGATTGCGTAAAAACCCTAATTGGACAAGAATTAGCCTAGGGAGGACGAAAATGACCTAAATGTTCATCCAATGACACAAAAACACCTATTGGATGCACAAGATTGGTTAGAAACCCTAATTGGACAAGAATTAACCTAGGGAGGACGAAAATGACCTAATTGTTCATCCAATGACACAAACATAACTATTGGATGCACAAGATTGGTTAGAAACCCTAATTGGACAAGAATAAGCCTAGGGAGGCAAAAATGACCTAAATGTTCATCCAACGAATCAAAAACACCTATTGGATGCACAAGATTGGATAAAACCCTAATTGGACAAGATTAAGCCTACGGAAGATGAAAATGACCTAAATGTTCATCTAATGAAATAAAACACCTATTGGATGCACAAGATTGGTTAAAAACCCTAATTGGACAAGATTAAGTGTATGGAGGACGAAAATGACCTAAATGTTCATCCAATGACACGAAACACCTATTGGATGCACAAGATTGGTTAAAAACCCTAATTGGACAAGATTAAGTGTATGGAGGACGAAAATGACCTAAATGTTCATCCATTGAGACAAACACACTTATTGGATGCACTAGATTGGTTAGAAACCCTAATTAGACAAGAATAAGACTAGGGAGGTCGAAATTGACCTAATTGTTCATCCAATGACACAAACACAACTATTGGATGCATAAAATTGGTTAGAAACCCTAATTGGACAAGATTAAGTTTAGGGAGGACAAAAATGACCTAAATGTTCATCCAATGACACAAAACACCTATTGGATGCACAAGATTGGTTAGAAACCCTAATTGAACAAGATTAAGTTTAGGGAGAACGAAAATGACCTAAATGTTCATCCAATGACACAAAACACCTATTGGATGCACACGATTGGTTAAAAACCCTAATTGGACAAGATTAAGTTTAGAGAGGACAAAAATGACCTAAATGTTCATCCAATGAAACAAAACACCTATTGGATAAACAAGATTGGTTAAAAACCATATTGGACAAGATTAAGTGTAGCAAGGACGAAAATGACCTAAATGTTCATCCAATGACACAAAAACACCTATTGGATGCACAAGATTGGTTAGAAACCCTAATTGGACAAGAATTAACCTAGGGAGGACGAAAATGACCTAATTGTTCATCCAATGACACAAACATAACTATTGGATGCACAAGATTGGTTAGAAACCCTAATTGGACAAGAATAAGCCTAGGGAGGCAAAAATGACCTAAATGTTCATCCAACGAATCAAAAACACCTATTGGATGCACAAGATTGGATAAAACCCTAATTGGACAAGATTAAGCCTACGGAAGATGAAAATGACATAAATGTTCATCTAATGAAATAAAACACCTATTGGATGCACAAGATTGGTTAAAAACCCTAATTGGACAAGATTAAGTGTATGGAGGACGAAAATGACCTAAATGTTCATCCAATGACACGAAACACCTATTGGATGCACAAGATTGGTTAAAAACCCTAATTGGACAAGATTAAGTGTATGGAGGACGAAAATGACCTAAATGTTCATCCATTGAGACAAACACACTTATTGGATGCACTAGATTGGTTAGAAACCCTAATTAGACAAGAATAAGACTAGGGAGGTCGAAATTGACCTAATTGTTCATCCAATGACACAAACACAACTATTGGATGCATAAAATTGGTTAGAAACCCTAATTGGACAAGATTAAGTTTAGGGAGGACAAAAATGACCTAAATGTTCATCCAATGACACAAAACACCTATTGGATGCACAAGATTGGTTAGAAACCCTAATTGAACAAGATTAAGTTTAGGGAGAACGAAAATGACCTAAATGTTCATCCAATGACACAAAACACCTATTGGATGCACACGATTGGTTAAAAACCCTAATTGGACAAGATTAAGTTTAGAGAGGACAAAAATGACCTAAATGTTCATCCAATGAAACAAAACACCTATTGGATAAACAAGATTGGTTAAAAACCATATTGGACAAGATTAAGTGTAGGAAGGACGAAAATGACCTAAATGTTCATCCAATGACACAAAAACACCTATCGGATGCACAAGAATGGTTAAAAACCCTAATTGGAAAAGATTAATTGTAGGGAGGACGAAAATGACCTAAATGTTCATCCAATGACACAAAACACCTATTGGATGCACAAGATTGGTTAAAAACCCTAAATGGACAAGAATTAGCCTAGGGAGGACCAAAATGACCTAAATGTTCATCCAATGACACAAAAACACCTATTGGATGCACAAGATTGGTTAGAAACCCTAATTGGACAAGAATTAGCCTAAGGAGGACGAAAATGACCTAATTGTTCGTCCAATGACACAAAACACCTATTGGATGCACAAGATTGGTTAAAAACCTTAATTGGACAAGAATTAGCCTAGGGAGGACGAAAATGACCTAATTGTTCATCCAATGACACAAAAACACCTATTGGATGCACATGATTGTTTAGAAACCCTAATTGGACAAGATTAAGTTTAGAGAGGACAAAAATGTCCTAAATGTTCATCTAATGAAACAAAACACCTATTGGATGGACAAGATTGGTTAACAACCATAATTGGACAAGATTAAGTGTAGGGAGGACGAAAATGACATAAATATTCATCCAATGACACAAAAACACCTATTGGATGCACAAGATTGGTTAAAAACCTAATTGGACAAGATTAAGTGTAGGGAGGACGAAAATGACCTAAATGTTCATCCAATGACACAAAACACCTATTGGATGCACAAGATTGGTTAAAAACCCTAATTGGACAAGAATTAGCCTAGGGAGGACGAAAATGACCTAAATGTTCATCCAATGACACAAAAATACCTATTGGATGCACAAGATTGGTTAGAAACCCTAATTGGACAAGAATTAGCCTAGGGTCGACGAAAATCACCTAATTGTTCATCCAATGACACAAACCTAACTATTGGATGCACAAGATTGGTTAGAAACCCTAATTGGACAAGAATAAGCCTAGGGAGGCAAAAATGACCTAAATGTTCAACAAATGAATCAAAAACACCTATTGGATGCACAAGATTGAATAAAACCCTAATTGGACAAGATTAAGCCTAGGGAGGATGAAAATGACCTAAATGTTCATCTAATGACATAAAACACCTATTGGATGCACAAGATTGGTTAAAAACCCTAATTGGACAAGATTAAGTGTATGGAGGACGAAAATGACCTAAATGTTCATCCATTGAGACAAACACACTTATTGGATGCACAAGATTGGGCAGAAACCCTAATTAGACAAGAATAAGCGTAGGGAGGTCGAAATTGACCTAATTGTTCATCCAATGACACAAACACAACTATTGGATGCATAAAATTGGTTAGAAACCCTAATTGGACAAGATTAAGTGTAGGGAGGACGAAAATGACCTAATTGTTTATCTAATGACACAAAAACACCTATTGGAAGCACAAGATTGGTTAAAAACCCTAATTGGACAAGAATTACCCTTGGGAGGACGAAAATGACCTAATTGTTCATCCAATGACACAAAAACACCTATTGGATGCACAAGATTGGTTAGAAACCCTAATTGGACAAGAATTAGCCTAGGGAGGACGAAAATGACCTAATTGTTCATCCAATGACACAAACATAACTATTGGATGCACAAGATTGGTTAGAAACCCTAATTGGACAAGAATAAGCCTAGGGAGGCAAAAATGACCTAAATGTTCATCCAATGAATCAAAAACACCTACTGGATGCACAAGATTGGATAAAACCCTAATTGGACAAGATTAAGCCTAGGGAGGATGAATATGACCTAAATGTTCATCTAATGACATAAAACACCTATTGGATGCACAAGATTGGTTAAAAACCCTAATTGGACAAGATTATGTGTATGGAGGACGAAAATTACCTAAATGTTCATCAAACGACACGAAACACCTATTGGATGCACAAGATTGCTTAAAAACCCTAATTGGACAAGAATGAGCCTAGGGAGGACGAAAATGACCTAAATGTTCATCCAATGACACAAAAACACCTATTGGATGCACAAGATTGGTTAGAAACTCTAATTGGACAAGAATTAGGCTAGGGAGGACGAAATTGACCTAATTGTTCATCCAATGACACAAACACAACTATTGGATGCATAAAATTGGTTAGAAACCCTAATTGGATAAGATTAAGTTTAGGGAGGACGAAAATGACCTAAATGTTCATCCAATGACACAAAACACCTATTGGATGCACAAGATTGGTTAGAAACCCTAATTGGACAAGATTAAGTTTAGGGAGAACGAAAATGACCTAAATGTTCATCCAATGACACAAAACACCTATTGGATGCACAAGATTGGTTAAAAACCCTAATTGGACAAGAATTAGCCTAGGGAGGACAAAATGACCTAAATGTTCATCCAATGACACAAACACACCTATTGGATGCACAATATTGGTTAAAAATCCAAATTGGAGAAGAATAAGCCTAGGGAGAACGAAAATGACCATAGTGTTCATCGAATGACACAAAACACCTATAGGATGCACAAGATTGGTTAAAAACCATAATTGGACAAGAATTAGCCTAGGGAGGACGAAAATGACCAAATTGTTTATCTAATGACACAAAAACACCTATTGGAAGCACAAGATTGGTTAAAAACCCTAATTGGACAAGAATTAGCCTAGGGAGGACGAAAATGACCTAATTGTTCATCCAATGACACAAAACACCTATTGGATGCACATGATTGGTTAAAAAACCTCATTAGACAAGATAAAGTGTAAGGAGGACGAAAATGACATAAATATTCATTTAATGACACAAAAACACCTATTGGATGCACAAGATTGGTTAAAAACCCTAACTGGACAAGAATAAGCCTAGGGAGAACGAAAATGACCAAAATGTTCATCGAATGACACAAAACACCTATTGGATGCACAAGATTGGTTAAAAACCCTAATTGGACAAGATTAAGTGTATGGAGGACGAAAATGACCTAAATGTTCATCCAATGACACAAACACACCTATTGGATGCACAAGATTGGTTAAAAACCCTAATTGGACAAGAATTAGCCTAGGGAGGACGAAAATGACCTAATTGTTCATCTAATGACACAATAACTCCTAATGGATGCACAAGATTGGTTAAAAACCCTAATTGGACAAGAATTAGGCTAGGGACGACGAAAATGACCTAATTGTTCATCCAATGACACAAAAACACCTATTGGATGCGCAAGATTGGTTAGAAACCCTAATTGGACAAGATTAAGTTTAGGGAGGACGAAAATGACCTAAATGTTCATCCAATGACACAAAACACCAATTGGAAGCACAAGATTGGTTAGAAACCCTAATTGGACAAGAATTAGCCTAGAGAGGACGAAAATGACCTAATTGTTCATCCAATGACACAAAAACACCTATTGGATGCACAAGATTGGTTAAAAACCCTAATTGGACAAGAATTTGCCTAGGGAGGACGAAAATGACCTAATTGTTCATCCAATGACACAAAACACCTATTGGATGCACATGATTGGTTAAAAACCCTAATGGAACAAGATAAAGTTAAGCAGGACGAAAATGACATAAATACTCATCCAATGACACAAAAACACCTATTGGATGCACAAGATTGGTTAAAAACCCTAATTGGACAAGAATAAGCCTAGGGAGAACGAAAATGACCAAAATGTTCATCGAATGACACAAAAACACCTATTGGAATCACATGATTGGTTAGAAACCCTAATTGGACAAGATTAATTTTAGGGAGGACGAAAATGACCTAAATGTTCATCCAATGACACAAAAACACCTATTGGATGCACAAGATTGGTTAAAAACCCTAATTGGACAAGATTAAGTGTAGGGATGACGATAATGACATAAATAGTCATCCAATGACACAAAAACACCTATTGGATGCACATGATTGGTTAGAAACCCTAATTGGACAAGATTAAGTGTAGGGATGACGATAATGACATAAATAGTCATCCAATGACACAAAAACACCTATTGGATGCACAAGATTGGTTAAAACGTTAATTGGAGAAGATTAATTGTAAGGAGGACGAAAATAACCTAAATGTTCATCCAATGACACAAAAACACCTATTGGATGCAGAAGATTGGTTACAAACCCTAATTGGACAAGATTAAGTGTAGGGATGACGAAAATGACATAAATAGCCATCCAATGACACAAAAACACCTATTGGATGCACAAGATTGGTTAAAAACCCTAATTGGACAAGATTAAGTGTAGGGATGACGATAATGACATAAATAGTCATCCAATGACACAAAAACACCTATTGGATCCACAAGATTGGTTAAAACGTTAATTGGAGAAGATTAAGTGTAGGGAGGACGAAAATAACCTAAATGTTCATCCAATGACACAAAAACACCTATTGGATGCAGAAGATTGGTTACAAACCCTAATTGGACAAGATTAAGTGTAGGGATGACGAAAATGACATAAATAGCCATCCAATGACACAAAAACACCTATTGGATGCACAAGATTGGTTAAAAACCCTAATTGGACAAGAATTTGCCTAGGGAGGACGAAAATGACCTAATTGTTCATCCAATGACACAAAACACCTATTAGATGCACAAGATTGGTTAAAAACCCTAATTGGACAAGATTAAATTTAGGGAGGACGAAAATGACCTAAATGTTCATCCAATGACACAAAAACACCTATTGGATGCACAAGATTGGTTAAAAACCTTAATTGGAAGAGAATTAGCCTAGGGAGGACGAAAATGACCTAAATGTTCATCCAATGACACAAAAACTCCTATCGGATGCACAAGATAAGTTAAAACCCTAATTGGACAAGATTCAGTGTAGGGAGGACGAAAATGACCTAAATGCTCATCCAATGACACAAAACACCTATTGGATGCACAAGATTGGTTAAAAACCCTAATTGGAGAAGAATTAGCCTAGGGAGGACGAAAATGACCTAATTGTTCATCCAATGACACAAACATAACTATTGGATGCACAAGATTGGTTAGAAACCCTAATTGGACAAGAATAAGCCTCGGGAGGACGAAAATGACCTAAATGTTCATTCAATGAATCAAAAACAGCTATTGGATGCACAAGATTGGATAGAAACCCTATTTGGACAAGCATAAGCCTAGGGAGGATGAAAATGACCTAATTGTTCATCCAATGACACAAAAACACCTATTGGATGCACATGATTGGTTAGAAACCCTAATTGGACAAGATTAAGTTTAGGGAGGCCGAAAATGACCTAAATGTTCATCCAATGACACAAAACACCTATTGGATGCACAAGATTGGTTAAAAACCCTAATTGGAAAAGAATTAGCCTAGGGAGGACGATAATGACCTAATTGTTCATCGAATGACACAAAAACACCTATTGGATGTAGAAGATTGGTTAAATACCCTAATTGGACAAGATTAAGTTTAGAGAGGACGAAAATGACCTACATGTTCATCCAATGACACAAAACACCTATTAGATGCACAAGAATGGTTAGAAACCCTAATTGGACAAGAATTAGCCTAGGGAGGACGAAAATGACCTAATTGTTCATCCAATCACACAAACATTACTATTGGATGCACAAGATTGGTTGGAAACCCTTATTGGACAAAAATAAGCCTAGGGAGGACGAAAATGACCTAAATGTTCATTCAATGAATCAAAAACAGCTATTGGAACAAGATTGGATAGAAACCCTAATTGGACAAGCATAAGCCTAGGGAGGATGAAAATAACCTAAATGTTCATCCAATGACACAAAACACCTATTGGGTGCACAAGATTGGTTAAAAACCCTAATTGGACAAGATTAAGTGTAAGGAGGACGAAAAATGACCTAAATGTTCATCCAATGCCACAAACACACCTATTGGATGCACAAGATTGGTTAGAAACCCTAATTAGACAAGAATAAGCCCTCGGAGGACGAAAATAACCTAATTGTTCTTCCAATGGCACAAAAACACCTATTGGATGCACAACATTGGTTAAATACCCTAATTGGACAAGAATTAGCCTAGGGATACGAAAATGACGAAACACCTATTGGATGAACATGATTGGTTAAAAACCCTAATAGGACAAGATTAAGTTTAGGTAGGACGAAAATGACCTAAATGTTCATCCAATGACAAAAAAATACCTATTGGATGCACAAGATTGGTTAAAACCCTAATTGGACAAGATTAAGTGTAGCAAGGACGAAAATGACCTAAATGTTCATCCAATGACACAAAATACCTATTGGACGCACAAGATAGGTTAAAAACCCTCATTGGACAAGAATTAGCCTAGGGAGGACGAAAATAACCTAAATGTTCATCCAATGACACAAAAACACCTGTTGGATGCAAAAGATTCGTTAAAAACCCTAATTGGTCAAGATTAAGTGTAGGGATGATGAAAATGACATAAATAGTCATCCAATGACACAAAAACACCTATTGGATGCACAAGATTGGTTAAAAACCCTAATTGGACAAGAATTTTCCTAAGGAGGACGAAAATGACCTAATTGTTCATCCAATGACACAAAACACCTATAGGATGCACAAGATTGGTTAAAAACCCTAAGTGGACAAGATTAACTGTAGGGACGACGAAAATGACCTAAATGTTCATCCAATGACACAAAAACACCTATTGGATGCACAAGATTTGTTAAAAACCCTAATTGGACAAGAATAAGCCTAGGGAGAACGAAAATGACCTAAATGTTCATGCAATGACACAATAACACCTATTGGATGCACTTCATTGGTTAGAAACACTAATTGGACAAGATTAAGTTTTGGGAGGACGAAAATGACCTAAATGTTCATCCAATGACACAAATCACCTATTGGAGGCACAAGATTGGTTAAAAACCCTATTTGGACAAGAATTAGCCAAGGGATACGAAAATGACCAAACACCTATTGGATGCACATGATTGGTTAGAAACCCTAATTGGTAAAGATTAAGTTTAGGGAGGACGAAAATGACCTAAATGTTCATCCAATGACACAAAAGACCTATTGGATGCACAAGATTGGTTAAAAACCCTAATTGGACATGATTAAATGTACGGAGGACGAAAATGACATAAATAATCATCCAATGACACAAAAACACCTATTGGATGCAGAAGATTGGTTAAAAACCCTAGTTGGACAAGATTAAGTTTAGGGATTACGAAAATGACCTAAATGTTCATCCAATGACACAAAACACCTATTGGATGCACAAGATTGGTTAAAAACCTTAATTGGACGAGAATTAGCCTAGGGAGGACGAAAAATGACCTAATTGTTCATCCAATGACACAAAAACACCTATTGGATGCACAACATTGGTTAGAAACCCTAATTGGAAAAGATTAAGTTTAGAGAGGACAAAAATGACCTAAATGTTAATCCAATGACACAAAACACCTATTGGAGGCACAAGAGTGGTTAAAAACCCTATTTGGACAAGAATTAGCCTAGGGAAACGAAAATGACCAAACACCTATTGGATGCACATTATTGGTTAGAAACCCTAATTGGAAAAGATTAAGTTTAAGGAGGACGAAAATGACCTAAATGTTCATCCAATGACACAAAAGACCTATTGGATACACAAGATTGGTTAAAAACCGTAATTGGACATTATTAAATGTACGGAGGACGAAAATGACATAAATATTCATCCAATGACACAAAAACACCTATTGGATGCAGAAGATTGGTTAAAAACCCTAATTGGACAAGATTAAGTTTAGGGATGATGAAAATGACCTAAATGTTCATCCAATGACACAAAACACCTATTGGATGCACAAGATTGGTTAAAAACCTTAATTGGACGAGAATTAGCCTAGGGAGGACGAAAAATGACCTAATTGTTCATCCAATGACACAAAAACACCTATTGGATGCACATGATAGGTTAGAAACCCTAATTGGACAAGATTAAGTTTAGAGAGGACGAAAATGACCGAAATGTTCATCCAATGACACAAAAACACCTATTGGATGCACTTGATTGGTTAGAAACACAAATTGGACAAGATTAAGTTTAGGGAGGACGAATATGACCTAATTGTTCATCCAATGACACAAAAACACCTATTGGATGCACTTGATTGGTTAGAAACACTAATTGGACAAGATTAAGTTTAGGGAGGACGAAAATGACCTAATTGTTCATCCAATGACACAAAACATCTATTGGATGCACAAGATTCGTTAAAAACCCTATTTGGACAAGATTAAGTGTAGGGACGACGAAAATGACCTAAATGTTCATCCAATGACACAAAAACACCTATTGGATGCACAAGATTGGTTAAAAACCTTAATTGGACGAGAATTAGCATAGGGAGGACGAAAAATGACCTAATTGTTCATCCAATGACACAAAAACACCTACTGGATGAACATGATTGGTTAGAAACCCTAATTGGACAAGATTAAGTTTAGAGAGGACAAAAATGACCTAAATGTTAATCCAATGACACAAAACACCTATTGGAGGCACAAGAGTGGTTAAAAACCCTATTTGGACAAGAATTAGCCTAGGGAAACGAAAATGACCAAACACCTATTGGATGCACATTATTGGTTAGAAACCCTAATTGGAAAAGATTAAGTTTAAGGAGGACGAAAATGACCTAAATGTTCATCCAATGACACAAAAGACCTATTGGATGCACAAGATTGGTTAAAAACCGTAACTGGACATGATTAAATGTACGGAGGACGAAAATGACATAAATATTCATTTAATGACACAAAAACACCTATTGGATGCAGAAGATTGGTTAAAAACCCTAATTGGACAAGATTAAGTTTAGGGATGACGAAAATGACCTAAATGTTCATCCAATGACACAAAACACCTATTGGATGCACAAGATTGGTTAAAATCCTTAATTGGACGAGAATTAGCCTAGGGAGGACGAAAAATGACCTAATTGTTCATCCAATGACACAAAAACACCTATTGGATGCACATGATTGGTTAGAAACCCTAATTGGACAAGATTAAGTTTAGAGAGGACAAAAATGACCTAAATGTTAATCCAATGACACAAAACACCTATTGGAGGCACAAGAGTGGTTAAAAACCCTATTTGGACAAGAATTAGACTAGGGAAACGAAAATGACCAAACACCTATTGGATGCACATTATTGGTTAGAAACCCTAATTGGAAAAGATTAAGTTTAAGGAGGACGAAAATGACCTAAATGTTCATCCAATGACACAAAAGACCTATTGGATGCACAAGATTGGTTAAAAACCGTAATTGGACATGATTAAATGTACGGAGGACGAAAATGACATAAATATTCATCCAATGACACAAAAACACCTATTGGATGCAGAAGATTGGTTAAAAACCCTAATTGGACAAGATTAAGTTTAGGGATGACGAAAATGACCTAAATGTTCATCCAATGACACAAAACACCTATTGGATGCACAAGATTGGTTAAAAACCTTAATTGGACGAGAATTAGCCTAGGGAGGACGAAAAATGACCTAATTGTTCATCCAATGACACAAAAACACCTATTGGATGCACATGATAGGTTAGAAACCCTAATTGGACAAGAATAAGCCTAGGGAGGACGAAAATGACCTAAATGTTCATTCAATGAATCAAAAACAGCTATTGGATGCACAAGATTGGATAGAAACCCTAATTGGACAAGCATAAGCCTAGGGAGGATGAAAATGACCTAATTGTTCATCCAATGACACAAAAACACCTATTGGATGCACAAGATTGGTTAAAAACCTTAATTGGACGAGAATTAGCCTAGGGAGGACGAAAAATGACCTAATTGTTCATCCAATGACAGAAAAACACCTATTGGATACACATGATAGGTTAGAAACCCTAATTGGACAAGATTATGTTTAGAGAGGACGAAAATGACCGAAATGTTCATCCAATGACACAAAAACACCTATAGGATGCACAAGATTGGTTATAAACCCTAATTGGACAAGAATTAGCCTAGGGAGGACGAAAATAACCTAATTGTTCATCCAATGAGACAAAAACACCTATTGGAAGCACAAGATTGGTTAGAAACCCTAATTGGACAAAAATAAGCCTAGGGAGGACGAAAATGACCTAAATGTTCATTCAATGAATCAAAATCAGCTATTGGAACAAGATTGGAACGAAACCCTAATTGGACAAGCATAAGCCTAGGGAGGATGAAGATAACCTAAATGTTCATCTAATGACAAAAAACACCTATTGGATGCACAAGATTGGTTAAAAACCCTAATTGGACAAGATTAAGTGTAGGAAGGACGAAAATGACCTAAATGTTCATCCAATGACACAAAATACCTATTGGATGCACAAGATAGGTCCAAAACCCTCATTGGACAAGAATTAGCCTAGGGAGGACGAAAATAACCTAAATGTTCATCCAATAACACAAAAACACCTGTTGGATGAAGAAAATTGGTTAAAAACCCTAATTGGACAAGATTAAGTGTAGGGATGACGAAAATGACATAAATAGTCATCCAATGACACAAAAACACCTATTAGATGCACAAGATTGGTTAAAAATCCTAATTGGACAAGATTAAGTGTAGGGACGACGAAAATGACCTAAATGTTCATCCAATGACACAAAAACACCTATTGGATGCACAAGATTGGTTAAAAACCCTAATTGGACAAGAATAAGCCTAGGGAGAACGAAAATGACCTAAATGTTCATCCAATGACACAAAAACACCTTTTGGATGCACTTGATTGGTTAGAAACACTAATTGGACAAGATTAAGTTTAGGGAGGACGAAAATGACCTAATTGTTCATCCAATGACACAAAACATCTATTGGATGCACAAGATTCGTTAAAAACCCTATTTGGACAAGATTAAGTGTAGGGACGACGAAAATGACCTAAATGTTCATCCAATGACACAAAAACACCTATTGGATGCACAAGATTGGTTAAAAACCTTAATTGGACGAGAATTAGCATAGGGAGGACGAAAAATGACCTAATTGTTCATCCAATGACACAAAAACACCTACTGGATGAACATGATTGGTTAGAAACCCTAATTGGACAAGATTAAGTTTAGAGAGGACAAAAATGACCTAAATGTTAATCCAATGACACAAAACACCTATTGGAGGCACAAGAGTGGTTAAAAACCCTATTTGGACAAGAATTAGCCTAGGGAAACGAAAATGACCAAACACCTATTGGATGCACATTATTGGTTAGAAACCCTAATTGGAAAAGATTAAGTTTAAGGAGGACGAAAATGACCTAAATGTTCATCCAATGACACAAAAGACCTATTGGATGCACAAGATTGGTTAAAAACCGTAACTGGACATGATTAAATGTACGGAGGACGAAAATGACATAAATATTCATTTAATGACACAAAAACACCTATTGGATGCAGAAGATTGGTTAAAAACCCTAATTGGACAAGATTAAGTTTAGGGATGACGAAAATGACCTAAATGTTCATCCAATGACACAAAACACCTATTGGATGCACAAGATTGGTTAAAAACCTTAATTGGACAAGATTAAGTTTAGAGAGGACAAAAATGACCTAAATGTTAATCCAATGACACAAAACACCTATTGGAGGCACAAGAGTGGTTAAAAACCCTATTTGGACAAGAATTAGCCTAGGGAAACGAAAATGACCAAACACCTATTGGATGCACATTATTGGTTAGAAATCCTAATTGGAAAAGATTAAGTTTAAGGAGGACGAAAATGACCTAAATGTTCATCCAATGACACAAAAGACCTATTGGATGCACAAGATTGGTTAAAAACCGTAATTGGACATGATTAAATGTACGGAGGACGAAAATGACATAAATATTCATCCAATGACACAAAAACACCTATTGGATGCAGAAGATTGGTTAAAAACCCTAATTGGACAAGATTAAGTTTAGGGATGACGAAAATGACCTAAATGTTCATCCAATGACACAAAACACCTATTGGATGCACAAGATTGGTTAAAAACCTTAATTGGACGAGAATTAGCCTAGGGAGGACGAAAAATGACCTAATTGTTCATCCAATGACACAAAAACACCTATTGGATGCACATGATAGGTTAGAAACCCTAATTGGACAAGAATAAGCCTAGGGAGGACGAAAATGACCTAAATGTTCATTCAATGAATCAAAAACAGCTATTGGATGCACAAGATTGGATAGAAACCCTAATTGGACAAGCATAAGCCTAGGGAGGATGAAAATGACCTAAATGTTCATCCAATGACACAAAACACCTATTGGATGCACAAGATTGGTTAAAAACCTTAATTGGACGAGAATTAGCCTAGGGAGGACGAAAAATGACCTAATTGTTCATCCAATGACACAAAAACACCTATTGGATGCACATGATAGGTTAGAAACCCTAATTGGACAAGATTAAGTTTAGAGAGGACGAAAATGACCGAAATGTTCATCCAATGACACAAAAACACCTATTGGATGCACTTGATTGGTTAGAAACACAAATTGGACAAGATTAAGTTTAGGGAGGACGAATATGACCTAATTGTTCATCCAATGACACAAAAACACCTATTGGATGCACTTGATTGGTTAGAAACACTAATTGGACAAGATTAAGTTTAGGGAGGACGAAAATGACCTAATTGTTCATCCAATGACACAAAACATCTATTGGATGCACAAGATTGGTTAAAAACCCTATTTGGACAAGATTAAGTGTAGGGACGACGAAAATGACCTAAATGTTCATCCAATGACACAAAAACACCTATTGGATGCACAAGATTGGTTAAAAACCCTAATTGGACAAGAATAAGCCTAGGGAGAACGAAAATGACCTAAATGTTCATCCAATGACACAAAAACACCTATTGGATGCACTTGATTGGTTAGAAACACTAATTGGACAAGATTAAGTTTAGGGAGGACGAAAATGACCTAAATGTTCATCCAATGACACAAAACACCTATTGGAGGCACAAGATTGGTTAAAAACCCTATTTGGACAAGAATTAGCCAAGGGATACAAAAATGACCAAACACCTATTGGATGCACATGATTGGTTAGAAACCCTAATTGGAAAAGATTAAGTTTAGGGAGGACGAAAATGACCTAAATGATCATCCAATGACACAAAAGACCTATTGGATGCACAAGATTGGTTAAAAACCCTAATTGGACATGATTAAATGTACGGAGGACGAAATGACATAAATATTCATCCAATGACACAAAAACACCTATTCGATGCAGAAGATTGGTTAAAAACCCTAATTGGACAAGATTAAGTTTAGGGATGACGAAAATGACCTAAATGTTCATCCAATGACACAAAACACCTATTGGATGCACAAGATTGGTTAAAAACCTTAATTGGACGAGAATTAGCCTAGGGAGGACGAAAAATGACCTAATTGTTCATCCAATGACACAAAAACACCTATTGGATGCACATGATAGGTTAGAAACCCTAATTGGACAAGATTAAGTTTAGAGAGGACGAAAATGACCGAAATGTTCATCCAATGACACAAAAACACCTATTGGATGCACTTGATTGGTTAGAAACACAAATTGGACAAGATTAAGTTTAGGGAGGACGAATATGACCTAATTGTTCATCCAATGACACAAAAACACCTATTGGATGCACTTGATTGGTTAGAAACACTAATTGGACAAGATTAAGTTTAGGGAGGACGAAAATGACCTAATTGTTCATCCAATGACACAAAACATCTATTGGATGCACAAGATTCGTTAAAAACCCTATTTGGACAAGATTAAGTGTAGGGACGACGAAAATGACCTAAATGTTCATCCAATGACACAAAAACACCTATTGGATGCACAAGATTGGTTAAAAACCCTAATTGGACAAGAATAAGCCTAGGGAGAACGAAAATGACCTAAATTTTCATCCAATGACACAAAAACACCTATTGGATGCACTTGATTGGTTAGAAACACTAATTGGACAAGATTAAGTTTAGGGAGGACGAAAATGACCTAAATGTTCATCCAATGACACAAAACACCTATTGGAGGCACAAGATTGGTTAAAAACCCTATTTGGACAAGAATTAGCCAAGGGATACAAAAATGACCAAACACCTATTGGATGCACATGATTGGTTAGAAACCCTAATTGGAAAAGATTAAGTTTAGGGAGGACGAAAATGACCTAAATGATCATCCAATGACACAAAAGACCTATTGGATGCACAAGATTGGTTAAAAACCCTAATTGGACATGATTAAATGTACGGAGGACGAAATGACATAAATATTCATCCAATGACACAAAAACACCTATTCGATGCAGAAGATTGGTTAAAAACCCTAATTGGACAAGATTAAGTTTAGGGATGACGAAAATGACCTAAATGTTCATCCAATGACACAAAACACCTATTGGATGCACAAGATTGGTTAAAAACCTTAATTGGACGAGAATTAGCCTAGGGAGGACGAAAAATGACCTAATTGTTCATCCAATGACACAAAAACACCTACTGGATGCACATGATTGGTTAGAAACCCTAATTGGACAAGATTAAGTTTAGAGACACAAAAACACCTATTGGATGCAGAAGATTGGTTAAAAACCCTAATTGGACAAGATTAAGTTTAGGGATGACGAAAATGACCTAAATGTTCATCCAATGACACAAAACACCTATTGGATGCACAAGATTGGTTAAAAACCCTAATTGGACATGATTAAATGTACGGAGGACGAAAATGACATAAATATTCATCCAATGACATAAAAACACCTATTTAAGGCACAAGATTGGTTAAAAACCCTATTTGGACAAGAATTAGCCAAGCGATACGAAAATGACCAAACACCTATTGGATGCACATGATTGGTTAGAAACCCTAATTGGAAAAGATTAAGTTTAGGGAGGACGAAAATGACCTAATTGTTCATCCAATGATAAAAAACACCTGTTGGATGCACAAGATTGGTTAAAAATCCTAATTGGACAAGATTAAGTGTAGGGACGACGAAAATGACCTAAATGTTCATCCAATGACACAAAAACACCTATTGGATGCACAAGATTTGTTAAAAACCCTAATTGGACAAGAATTAGCCTAGGGAGAACGAAAATGACCTAAATGTTCATTCAATGAATCAAAATCAGCTATTGGAACAAGATTGGAACGAAACCCTAATTGGACAAGCATAAGCCTAGGGAGGATGAAAATAACCTAAATGTTCATCTAATGACAAAAAACACCTATTGGATGCACAAGATTGGTTAAAAAGCCTAATTGGACAAGATTAAGTGTAGGAAGGACGAAAATGACCTAAATGTTCATCCAATGACACAAAATACCTATTGGATGCACAAGATAGGTTAAAAACCCTCAATGGACAAGAATTAGCCTAGGGAGGACGAAAATAACCTAAATGTTCATCCAATGACACAAAAATACCTGTTGGATGTAGAAGATTGGTTAAAAAGCCTAATTGGACAAGATTAAGTGTAGGGATGACGAAAATGACATAAATAGTCATCCAATGACACAAAAACACCTATTGGATGCACAAGATTGGTTAAAAATCCTAATTGGACAAGAATTTTCCTAGGGAGGACGAAAATGACCTAATTGTTCATCCAATGACACAAAACACCTATTAGGTGCACAAGATTGGTTAAAAACCCTAATTGGACAAGATTAAGAGTAGGGACGACGAAAATGACCTAAATGTTCATCCAATGACACAAAAACACCTATTGGATGCACAAGATTGGTTAAAAACCCTAATTGGACAAAAATAAGCCTAGGGAGAACGAAAATGACCTAAATGTTCATCCAATGACACAAAAACACCTATTGGATGCACTTGATTGGTTAGAAACACTAATTGGACTAGATTAAGTTTAGGGAGGACGAAAATGACCTAATTGTTCATCCAAGGATACAAAACACCTATTGGATGCACAAGATTAGTTAAAAATCCTAATTGGACAAGATTAAGTGTAGGGACGACGAAAATGACCTAAATGTTCATCCAATGACACAACAACACCTATTGGATGCACAAGATTGGTTAAAAACCCTAATTGGACAAGAATTAGCCTAGGGAGGACGAAAATAACCTAATTGTTCATCCAATGAGACAAAAACACCTATTGGAAGCACAAGATTGGTTAGAAACCCTAATTGGACAAAAATAAGCCTAGGGAGGACGAAAATGACCTAAATGTTCATTCAATGAATCAAAATCAGCTATTGGAACAAGATTGGAACGAAACCCTAATTGGACAAGCATAAGCCTAGGGAGGATGAAGATAACCTAAATGTTCATCTAATGACAAAAAACACCTATTGGATGCACAAGATTGGTTAAAAA
>JBBPBS010000330.1:574697-597159 GCA_037974835.1 Cicer judaicum
CTATTGGATGCACAAGATTGGTTAAAGACCCTAATTGGACAAGAATTAGCCTAGGGATGACGAAAATGACCTAATTGTTCATCCAATGACACCAACATAACTATTGGATGCACAAGATTGGTTAGAAACCCTAATTGGACAAGAATAAGCCTAGGGAGGACGAAAATGACCTAAATGTTCATTCAATGAATCAAAAACAGCTATTGGATGCACAAGATTGGATAGAAACCCTAATTGGACAAGCATAAGCCTAGGGAGGATGAAAATGACCTAATTGTTCATCCAATGACACAAAAACACCTATTGGATGCACATGATTGGTTAAAAACCCTATTTGGACAAGAATTAGCCAAGGGATACGAAAATGACCAAACACCTATTGGATGCACATGATTGGTTAGAAACCCTAATTCAACAAGATTAAGTGTAGGGAGGACGAAAATGACCTAAATGTTCATCCAACGACACAAAACACCTATTGGATGCACAAGATTGGTTAAAAACCCTAATTCGACAAGAATTAGCCTAGGGAGGACGAAAATGACCTAATTGTTCATCCAATGACACAAAAAAAACTATTGGATGCACAAGATTGGTTAGAAACCCTAGTTGGACAAGAATAAGCCTAGGGAGGACGAAAATGACCTAAATGTTCATTCAATGAATCAAAAACAGCTATTGGATGCACAAGATTGGATAGAAACCCTAATTGGACAAGCATAAGCCTAGGGAGGATGAAAATGACCTAATTGTTCATCCAATGACACAAAAACACCTATTGGATGCACATGATTGGTTAAAAACCCTATTTAGACAAGAATTAGCCAAGGGATACGAAAATGACCAAACACCTATTGGATGCACATGATTGGTTAGAAACCCTAATTGAACAAGATTAAGTGTAGGGAGGACGAAAATGACCTAAATGTTCATCCAACGACACAAAACACCTATTGGATGCACAAGATTGGTTAAAAACCCTAATTGGAGAAGAATTAGCCTTGGGAGGACGAAAATGACCTAATTGTTCATCCAATGACACAAAAAAAACTATTGGATGCACAAGATTGGTTAGAAACCCTAGTTGGACAAGAATAAGCCTAGGGAGGACGAAAATGACCTAAATGTTCATTCAATGAATCAAAAACAACTATTGGATGCACAAGATTGGATAGAAACCCTAATTGGACAAGCATAAGCCTAGGGAGGGTGAAAATGACCTAATTGTTCATCCAATGACACAAAAACACCTATTGGATGCACATGATTGGTTAGAAACCCTAATTGGACAAGATTAAGTTTAGAGAGGACAAAAATGACCTAAATGTTCATCCAATGACACAAAACACCTATTGGAGGCACAAGATTGGTTAAAAACCCTATTTGGACAAGAATTAGCCTAGGGATACGAAAATGATCAAACACCTATTGGATGCACATTATTGGTTAGAAACCCTAATTGGAAAAGATTAAGTTTAGGGAGGACGAAAATGACCTAAATGTTCATCCACTGACACAAAAGACCTATTGGATGCACAAGATTGGTTAAAAACCCTAATTGGACAAGATTAAGTGTAGGGAGGACGAAAATGACATAAATAATCATCCAATGACACAAAAACACCTATTGGATGCAGAAGATTGGTTAAAAACCATAAATGGACAAGATTAAGTGTAGGGATGACGAAAATGACATAAATAGTCATCCAATGACACAAAAACACCTATTGGATGCACAAGATTGGTTAAAACCCTAATTGGACAAGATAAAGTGTAGGGAGGACGAAAATGACCTAAATGTTCATCTAATGACACAAAAACACCTATTGGATGCACAAGATTGGTTAAAAACCCTAATTGGACAAGAATAAGCCTAGGGAGAACGAAAATGACCTAAATGTTCATCCAATGACACAAAAACACCTATTGGATGCACAAGATTGGTTAAAACCCTAATTGGACAAGATAAAGTGTAGGGAGGACGAAAATGACCTAAATGTTCATCTAATGACACAAAAACACCTATTGGATGCACAAGATTGGTTAAAAACCCTAATTGGACAAGAATAAGCCTAGGGAGAACGAAAATGACCTAAATGTTCATCCAATGACACAAAAACACCTATTGGATGCACAAGATTGGTTAAAACCCTAATTGGACAAGATAAAGTGTAGGGAGGACGAAAATGACCTAAATGTTCATCTAATGACACAAAAACACCTATTGGATGCACAAGATTGGTTAAAAACCCTAATTGGACAAGAATAAGCCTAGGGAGAACGAAAATGACCTAAATGTTCATCCAATGACACAAAAACACCTATTGGATGCACAAGATTGGTTAAAACCCTAATTGGACAAGATAAAGTGTAGGGAGGACGAAAATGACCTAAATGTTCATCTAATGACACAAAAACACCTATTGGATGCACAAGATTGGTTAAAAACCCTAATTGGACAAGAATAAGCCTAGGGAGAACGAAAATGACCTAAATGTTCATCCAATGACACAAAAACACCTATTGGATGCACAAGATTGGTTAAAACCCTAATTGGACAAGATAAAGTGTAGGGAGGACGAAAATGACCTAAATGTTCATCTAATGACACAAAAACACCTATTGGATGCACAAGATTGGTTAAAAACCCTAATTGGACAAGAATAAGCCTAGGGAGAACGAAAATGACCTAAATGTTCATCCAATGACACAAAAACACCTATTGGATGCACAAGATTGGTTAAAACCCTAATTGGACAAGATAAAGTGTAGGGAGGACGAAAATGACCTAAATGTTCATCCAATGACACAAAACACCTATTGGATGCACAAGATTGGTTAAAAACCCTAATTGGACAAGAATTAGGCTAGGGATGACGAAAATGACCTAATTGTTCATCCAATGACACCAACATAACTATTGGATGCACAACATTGGTTAGAAACCCTAATTGGACAAGAATAAGCCTAGGGAGGACGAAAATGACCTAAATGTTCATTCAATGAATCAAAAACAGCTATTGGATGCACAAGATTGGATAGAAACCCTAATTGGACAAGCATAAGCCTAGGGAGGATGAAAATGACCTAATTGTTCATCCAATGACACAAAAACACCTATTGGATGCACATGATTGGTTAAAAACCCTATTTGGACAAGAATTAGCCAAGGGATACGAAAATGACCAAACAACTATTGGATGCACATGATTGGTTAGAAACCCTAATTGAACAAGATTAAGTGTAGGGAGGACGAAAATGACCTAAATGTTCATCCAACGACACAAAACACCTATTGGATGCACAAGATTGGTTAAAAACCCTAATTGGAGAAGAATTAGCCTAGGGAGGACGAAAATGACCTAATTGTTCATCCAATGCCACAAAAAAAACTATTGGATGCACAAGATTGGTTAGAAACCCTAGTTGGACAAGAATAAGCCTAGGGAGGACGAAAATGACCTAAATGTTCATTCAATGAATCAAAAACAGCTATTGGATGCACAAGATTGGATAGAAACCCTAATTGGACAAGCATAAGCCTAGGGATGATGAAAATGACCTAATTGTTCATCCAATGACACAAAAACACCTATTGGATGCACATGATTGGTTAAAAACCCTATTTGGACAAGAATTAGCCAAGGGATACGAAAATGACCAAACACCTATTGGATGCACATGATTGGTTAGAAACCCTAATTGAACAAGATTAAGTGTAGGGAGGACGAAAATGACCTAAATGTTCATCCAACGACACAAAACACCTATTGGATGCACAAGATTGGTTAAAAACCCTAATTGGAGAAGAATTAGCCTAGGGATGACGAAAATGACCTAATTGTTCATCCAATGACACCAACATAACTATTGGATGCACAAGATTGGTTAGAAACCCTAATTGGACAAGAATAAGCCTAGGGAGGACGAAAATGACCTAAATGTTCATTCAATGAATCAAAAACTGCTATTGGATGCACAAGATTGGATAGAAACCCTAATTGGACAAGCATAAGCCTAGGGAGGATGAAAATGACCTAATTGTTCATCCAATGACACAAAAACACCTATTGGATGCACATGATTGGTTAAAAACCCAATTTGGACAAGATTAAGTTTAGAGAGGACAAAAATGACCTAAATGTTCATCCAATGACACAAAACACCTATTGGAGGCACAAGATTGGTTAAAAACCCTATTTGGACAAGAATTAGCCTAGGGATACGAAAATGACCAAACACCTATTGGATGCACATTATTGGTTAGAAACCCTAATTCGAAAAGATTAAGTTTAGGGAGGACGAAAATGACCTAAATGTTCATCCAATGACACAAAAGACCTATTGGATGCACAAGATTGGTTAAAAACCCTAATTAGACATGATTAAATGTAGGGAGGACGAAAATGACATAAATATTCATCCAATGACACAAAAACACCTATTGGATGCAGAAGATTGGTTAAAAACCCTAATTGGACAAGATTAAGTTTAGGGATGACGAAAATGACTTAATTGTTCATCCAATGACACAAAAACACCTATTGGATGCACATCATTTTTAAGAAACCCTAATTGGACAAGATTAAGTTTAGAGAGGACGAAAATGACCTAAATGTTCATCCAATCACACAAACATTACCATTGGATGCACAAGATTGGTTAGAAACCCTAATTGGACAAAAATAATCCTAGGGAGGACGAAAATGACCTAAATGTTCATTCAATGAATCAAAAACAGCTATTGGAACAAGATTGGATAGAAACCCTAATTGGACAAGCATAAGCCTAGGGAGGATGAAAATAACCTAAATGTTCATCTAATGACACAAAACACCTATTGGATGCACAAGATTGGTTAAAAACCCTAATTGAACAAGATTAAGTGTAGGGAGGACGAAAATGACCTAAATGTTCATCCAATGACACAAACACACCTATTGGATGCACAAGATTGGTAAGAAACCCTAATTAGACAAGAATAAGCCCTAGGAGGACGAAAATGACCTAATTGTTCTTCCTATGGCACAAAAAGACCAATTGGATGCAAAAGATTGGTTAAAAACCGTAATTGGACAAGAATTAGCCTAGGGAGGACGAAAATGACCTAAATGTTCATCCAATGACACAAAACACCTATTGGATGCAAAAGATTGGTTAAAAACCCTAATTGGACAAGAATTAGCCTATGGCGGACGAAAATGACCTAATTGTTCATCCAATGACACAAACACACCTATTGGAGGCACATGATTGGTTAGAAACCCTAATTGGACAAGATTAAGTTTAGGGAGGACGAAAATGACCTAAATGTTTATCCAATGACACAAAACACCTATTGGATGCACAAGATTAGTTAAAAACCTTAATTGGAAAAGAATTAGCCCAGGGAGGACGAAAATGACCGAAATGTTCATTCAATGACACAAAAACACCTATTGGATGCACATGATTGGTTAGAAACCCTAATTGGACAAGATTAAGTTTAGAGAGGACAAAAATGACCTAAATGTTCATCCAATGACACAAAATACCTATTGGATGCACAAGATTGGTTAAAAACCCTAATTGGACAAGAATAAGCCTAAGGAGAACCAAAATGACCAAAATGTTCATCGAATGACACAAAACACCTATAGGATGCACAAGATTGGTTAAAAACCCTAATTGGACAAGAATTAGCCTAGGGAGGACGAAAATAACCTAATTGTTCATCCAATGACACAAAAACACCTATTGGAAGCACAAGATTGGTTAAAAACCCTAATTGGACAAGAATTAGCCTAGGGAGGACGAAAATGACCTTATTGTTCATCCGACGACACAAAACACCTATTGGATGCACAAGATTGGTAAAAACCCTAATTGGACAAGATTAAGTTTAAGGAGGACGAAAATGACATAAATATTCATCCAATTACACAAAAACACCTATTGGATGCACAAGATTGGTTAAAAACCCTAATTGGATAAGAATAAGCCTAGGGAGAACGAAAATGACCAAAATGTTCATCAAATGAGACAAAACACCTATTGGATGCACAAGATCGGTTAAAAACCCTTATTGGACAAGAATTAGCCTAGGGAGGACGAAAATGACCTAATTGTTCATCCAATGACCCAAAAACACCTATTGGATGCACAAAATTGGTTAAAAACCCAAATTGGACAAGATTAAGTTTAAGGAGGACGAAAATGACCTAAATGTTCATCCAATGACACAAAACCCCAATTGGATGCACAAGATTGGTTAGAAACCCTAATTGGACAAGAATTAGCCTAGGGGGGACGAAAATGACCTAATTGTTCATCCAATGACACAAAACACCTATTGGATGCACAAGATTAGTTAAGAACCTTAATTGGAAAAGAATTAGCCTAGGGAGGACGAAAATGACCGAAATGTTCATTCAATGAAACAAAAACACCTATTGGATGCACATGATTGGTTAGAAACCCTAATTGGACAAGATTAAGTTTAGAGAGGACAAAAATGACCTAAATGTTCATCCAATGACACAAAACACCTATTGGATGCACAAGATTGGTTAAAAACCATAATTGGACAAGATTAAGTGTAGGGAAGACGAAAATGACATAAATTTTCATCCAATGACACAAAAACATCTATTGGATGCACAAGATTGGTTAAAAACCTTATTGGACAATATTATGTGTAGGGAGGATGAAAATGACCTAAATGTTCATCCAATGACACAAACACACCTATTTAATGCACAAGATTGGTTAGAAACCCTAATTAGAAAAGAATAAGACTTGGGAGGTCGAAATTGACCTAATTGTTCATCCAATGACACAAACACAACTATTGGATGATAAAATTGGTTAGAAACCCTAATTGGACAAGATTAAGTTTAGGGAGAACGAAAATGACCTAAATGTTCATCCAAAGACACAAAACACCTATTACATGCTCAAGATAGGTTAAAAACCCTAATTGGACAAGAATAAGCCTAGGGAGAACGAAAATGACCAAAATGTTCATCGAATGACACAAAACACCTATTGGATGCACAAGATCGGTTAAAAACCCTAATTGGACAAGAATTAGCCTAGGGAGGACGAAAATGACCTAATTGTTCATCCAATGACCCATAGACACCTATTGGATGCACAAAATTGGTTAAAAACCCAAATTGGACAAGATTAAGTTTAAGGAGGACGAAAATGACCTAAATGTTCATCCAATGACACAAAACCCCAATTGGATGCACAAGATTGGTTAGAAACCCTAATTGGACAAGAATTAGCCTAGGGAGGACGAAAATGACCTAATTGTTCATCCAATGACACAAAACACCTATTGGATGCACAAAATTGGTTAGAAACCCTAATTGGACAAGATTAAGTTTAGGGAGGACGAAAATAACCTAAATGTTCATCCAATGACAAAAAACACCAATTGGATGCACAAGATTGGTGAGAAACTCTAATTGGACAAGAATAAGCCTAGGGAGAACGAAAATGACCAAAATGTTCATCGAATGACACAAAACACCTATTGGATGCACAAGATTGGTTGAAAACCCTAATTAGACAAGAATTAGCCTAGGGAGGACGAAAATAACCTAATTTTTCCTCCAATGACACAAAAACACCTATTGGAAGCACAAGATTGGTTGAAAACCCTAATTGGACAAGAATTAGCCTAGGGAAGACGAAAATGACCTAATTGTTCATTCAATGACACAAAAACACCTATTGGATGCACATGATTGGTTAGAAACCCTAATTGGATAAGATTAAGTTTAGAGAGGACGAAAATGACCTAAATGTTCATTCAATGAATCAAAAACAGCTATTGGAACAAGATTGGATAGAAACCCTAATTGGACAAGCATAAGCCTAGGGAGGATGAAAATAACCTAAATGTTCATCCAATGACACAAAACACCTATTGGATGCACAAGATAGGTTAAAAACCCTAACTGGACAAGATTAAGTGTAGGGAGGACGAAAATGACCTAAATGTTCATCCAATGACACAAAACACCAATTGGATGCACAAGATTGGTTAGAAACCCTAATTGGAAAAGAATTAGCCTAGGGAGGACGAAAATGACCTAATTGTTCATCCAATGACACAAAACACCTATTGGATGCACAAAATTGGTCAGAAACTGTAATTGGACAAGATTAAGTTTAGGGAGGACGAAAATGACCTAAATGTTCATCCAATGACACAAAACACCTATTGGATGCACAAGATTAGTTAAAAACCTTATTTGGAAAAGAATTAGTCTAGGGATGACGAAAATGACCGAAATGTTCATTCAATGACACAAAAACACCTATTGGATGCACATGATTGGTTAGAAACCCTAATTGGACAAGATTAAGTTTAGAGAGGACGAAAATGACCTAAATGTTCATTCAATGAATCAAAAACAGCTATTGGAACAAGATTGGATAGAAACCCTAATTGGACAAGCATAAGCCTAGGGAGGATGAAAATAACCTAAATGTTCATCCAATGACACAAAACACCTATTGGATGCACAAGATTGGTTAAAAACCCTAATTGGACAAGATTAAGTGTAGGGAGGACGAAAATGACCTAAATGTTCATCCAATGACACAAAACACCAATTGGATGCACAAGATTGGTTAGAAACCCTAATTGGAAAAGAATTAGCCTAGGGAGGACGAAAATGACCTAATTGTTCATCCAATGACACAAAACACCTATTGGATGCACAAAATTGGTTAGAAACCCTAATTGGACAAGATTAAGTTTAGGGAGGACAAAAATGACCTAAATGTTCATACAATGACACAAAACACCTATTGGATGCACAAGATTAGTTAAGAACCTTAATTGGAAAAGAATTAGCCTAGGGAGGACGAAAATGACCGAAATGTTCATTCAATGAAACAAAAACACCTATTGGATGCACATGATTGGTTAGAAACCTTAATTGGACAAGATTAAGTTTAGAGAGGTCAAAAATGACCTAAATGTTCATCCAATGACACAAAACACCTATTGGATGCACAAGATTGGTTAAAAACCATAATTGGACAAGATTAAATGTAGGGAGGACGAAAATGACATAAATTTTCATCCAATGACACAAAAACACCTATTGGATGCACAAGATTGGTTAAAAACCTTATTGGACAATATTATGTGTAGGGAGGACGAAAATGACCTAAATGTTCATCCAATGAGACAAACACACCTATTGGATGCACAAGATTGGTTAGAAACCCTAATTAGAAAAGAATAAGACTAGGGAGGTCGAAATTGACCTAATTGTTCATCCAATGACACAAACACAACTATTGGATGATAAAATTGGTTAGAAACCCTAATTGGACAAGATTAAGTTTAGGGAGAACGAAAATGACCTAAATGTTCATCCAAAGACACAAAACACCTATTAGATGCACAAGATTGGTTAAAAACCCTAATTGGACAAGAATAAGCCTAGGGAGAACGAAAATGACCAAAATGTTCATCGAATGACACAAAACACCTATAGGATGCACAAGATTGGTTGAAAACCCTAATTTGACAAGAATTAGCCTAGGGAGGACGAAAATAACCTAATTTTTCCTCCAATGACACAAAAACACCTATTGGAAGCACAAGATTGGTTGAAAACCCTAATTGGACAAGAATTAGCCTAGGGAAGACGAAAATGACCTAATTGTTCATCCAATGACACAAAAACACCTATTGGAGGCACATGATTGGTTAGAAACCCTAATTGGACAAGATTAAGTTTAGGGAGGACGAAAATGACCTAAATGTTCATCCAATGACACAAAACACCTATTGGATGCACAAGATTAGTTAAAACCTTAATTGGAAAAGAATTAGCCTAGGGAGGACGAAAATGACCGAAATGTTCATTCAATGACACAAAAACACCTATTGGATGCACATGATTGGTTAGAAACCCAAATTAGACAAGATTAAGTTTAGAGAGGACAAAAATGACCTAAATGTTCATCCAATGACACAAAACACCTATTGGATGCACAAGATTGGTTAAAAACCCTAATTGGACAAGATTAAGTGTAGGGATGACGAAAATGACCTAGATGTTCATCCAATGACACAAAACACAAATTGGATGCACAAGATTGGTTAGAAACCCTAATTGGACAAGAATTAGCCTAGGGAGGACGAAAATGACCTAATTGTTCATCCAATGACACAAAACACCTATTGGATGCACAAGATTGGTTAGAAACCCTAATTGGACAAGATTAAGTTTAGGGATGACGAAAATGACCTAGATGTTCATCCAATGACACAAAACACAAATTGGATGCACAAGATTGGTTAGAAACCCTAATTGGACAAGAATTAGCCTAGGGAGGACGAAAATGACCTAATTGTTCATCCAATGACACAAAACACCTATTGGATGCACAAAATTGGTTACAAACCCTAATTGGACAAGATTAAGTTTAGGGAGGACGAAAATGACCTAAATGTTCATCCAATGACACAAAACACCTATTGGATGCACAAGATTAGTTAAGAACCTTAATTGGAAAAGAATTAGCCTAGGGAGGACGAAAATGACCTAATTGTTCATCCAATGACACAAAAACACCTATTTGGATGCACAAGATTGGTTAGAAACCCTAATTGGACAAGATTAAGTTTAGGGAGGACGAAAATGACCTAAATGTTCATCCAATGACACAAAACACCTATTGGATGCACAAGATTAGTTAAAAACCTTAATTGGAAAAGAATTAGCCTAGGGAGGACGAAAATGACCGAAATGTTCATTCAATGACACAAAAACACCTATTGGATGCACATGATTGGTTAGAAACCCTAATTAGAAAAGAATAAGCCTAGGGAGGTCGAAATTGACCTAATTGTTCATCCAATGACACAAACACAACTATTGGATGATAAAATTGGTTAGAAACCCAAATTGGACAAGATTAAGTTTAGGGAGGACGAAAATGACCTAAATGTTCATCCAATGACACAAAACACCTATTGGATGCACAAGATTGGTTAGAAACCATAATTGGACAAGATTAAGTTTAGGGAGAACGAAAATGACGTAAATGTTCATCCAAAGACACAAAACACCTATTAGATGCACAAGATTGGTTAAAAACCCTAATTGGACAAGAATTAGCTTATGGAGGACGAAAATGACCTAAATGTTCATCCAATGACACAAACACACCTATTGGATGCACAGGATTGGTGAAAAACCCTAATTGGACAAGAATAAGCCTAGGGAGAACGAAAATGACCAAAATGTTCATCGAATGACACAAAACACCTATTGGAAGCACAAGATTGGTTAAAAACCCTAATTGGAAAAGAATTAGCCTAGGGACGACGAAAATGACCTTATTGTTCATCCAATGACACAAAACACCTATTGGATGCACAATATTGGTTAAAAACCCTAATTGGACAAGATTAAGTTTAAGGAGGACGAAAATGACATAAATATTCATCCAATTACACAAAAACACCTATTGGATGCACAAGATTGGTTAAAAACCCTAATTGGACAAGAATTAGGCTAGGGAGGACGAAAATGACCTAATTGTTCATCCAATGACACAAAAACACCTATTGGATGCACAAAATTGGTTAGAAACCCAAATTGGACAAGATTAAGTTTAGGGAGGACGGAAATGACCTAAATGTTCATCCAATGACACAAAACACAAATTGGATGCACAAGATTGTTTAGAAACCCTAATTGGACAAGAATTAGCCTAGGGAGGACGAAAATGACCTAATTGTTCATCCAATGACACAAAACACCTATTGGATGCACAAAATTGGTTACAAACCCTAATTGGACAAGATTAAGTTTAGGGAGGACTAAAATGACCTAAATGTTCATCCAATGACACAAAACACCTATTGGATGCACAAGATTAGTTAAGAACCTTAATTGGAAAAGAATTAGCCTAGGGAGGACGAAAATGACCTAATTGTTCATCCAATGACACAAAACACCTATTTGGATGCACAAGATTGGTTAGAAACCCTAATTGGACAAGATTAAGTTTAGGGAGGACGAAAATGACCTAAATGTTCATCCAATGACACAAAACACCTATTGGATGCACAAGATTAGTTAAAAACCTTAATTGGAAAAGAATTAGCCTAGGGAGGACGAAAATGACCGAAATGTTCATTCAATGACACAAAAACACCTATTGGATGCACATGATTGGTTAGAAACCCTAATTGGACAAGATTAAGTTTAGAGAGGACAAAAATGACCTAAATGTTCATCCAATGACACAAAACACCTATTGGATGCACATGATTGGTTAAAAACCCTAATTGGACAAGATTAAGTGTAGGGAGGACGAAAATGACATAAATTTTCATCCAATGACACAAAAACACCTACTGGATGCACAAGATTGGTTAAACACCTTATTGGACAAGATTAAGTGTAGGGAGGACGAAAATAACCTAAATGTTCATCCAATGAGACAAACACACCTATTGGATGCACAAGATTGGTTAGAAACCCTAATTAGAAAAGAATAAGCCTAGGGAGGTCGAAATTGACCTAATTGTTCATCCAATGACACAAACACAACTATTGGATGATAAAATTGGTTAGAAACCCTAATTGGACAAGATTAAGTTTAGGGAGGACGAAAATGACCTAAATGTTCATCCAATGCACAAAACACCTATTGGATGCACAAGATTGGTTAGAAACCATAATTGGACAAGAATTAGCCTAGGGAGGACGAAAATGACCGAAATGTTCATTCAATGACACAAAAACACCTATTGGATGCACATGATTGGTTAGAAACCCTAATTGGACAAGATTAAGTTTAGAGAGGATGAAAATGACCTAAATGTTCATTCAATGAATCAAAAACAGCTATTGGAACAAGATTGGATAGAAACCCTAATTGGACAAGCATAAGCCTAGGGAGGATGAAAGTAACCTAAATGTTCATCCAATGACACAAAACACCTATTGGATGCACAAGATTGGTTAAAAACCCGAATTGGACAAGATTAAGTGTAGGGATGACGAAAATGACCTAGATGTTCATCCAATGACACAAAACACAAATTGGATGCACAAGATTGGTTAGAAACCCTAATTGGACAAGAATTAGCCTAGGGAGGACGAAAATGACCTAATTGTTCATCCAATGACACAAAACACCTATTGGATGCACAAAATTGGTTACAAACCCTAATTGGACAAGATTAAGTTTAAGGAGGACGAAAATGACCTAAATGTTCATCCAATGACACAAAACACCTATTGGATGCACAAGATTAGTTAAGAACCTTAATTGGAAAAGAATTAGCCTAGGGAGGACGAAAATGACCTAATTGTTCATCCAATGACACAAAAACACCTATTTGGATGCACAAGATTGGTTAGAAACCCTAATTGGACAAGATTAAGTTTAGGGAGGACGAAAATGACCTAAATGTTCATCCAATGACACAAAACACCTTTTGGATGCACAAGATTAGTTAAAAACCTTAATTGGACAAGATTAAGTGTAGGGAGGACGAAAATGACATAAATTTTTATCCAATGACACAAAAACACCTATTGGATGCACAAGATTGGTTAAAAACCTTATTGGACAAGATTAAGTGTAGGGAGGACGAAAATGACCTAAATGTTCATCCAATGAGACAAACACACCTATTGGATGCACAAGATTGGTTAGAAACCCTAATTAGAAAAGAATAAGCCTAGGGAGGTCGAAATTGACCTAATTGTTCATCCAATGACACAAACACAACTATTGGATGATAAAACTGGTTAGAAACCCTAATTGGACAAGATTAAGTTTAGGGAGGACGAAAATGACCTAAATGTTCATCCAATGACACAAAACACCTATTGGATGCACAAGATTGGTTAGAAACCATAATTGGACAAGATAAAGTTTAGGGAGAACGAAAATGACCTAAATGTTCATCCAAAGACACAAAACACCTATTAGATGCACAAGATTGGTTAAAAACCCTAATTGGACAAGAATTGGCCTAGGGAGGACGAAAATGACCTAAATGTTCATCCAATGACACAAACACACCTATTGGATGCACAAGATTGGTTAAAAACCCTAATTGGACAAGAATAAGCCTAGGGAGAACGAAAATGACCAAAATGTTCATCGAATGACACAAAACACCTATAGGATGCACAAGATTGGTTAAAAACCCTAATTAGACAAGAATTAGCCTAGGGAGTACGAAAATGACCTAATTGTTCATCCAATGACACAAAACACCTATTGGATGCACAAGATTGGTTAAAAACCCTAATTGAACAAGATTAAGTGTTAGGAGGACGAAAATGACATAAATATTCATCCAATTACACAAAAACACCTATTGGATGCACAAGATTGGTTAAAAACCCTAATTGGACAAGAATAAGTATAGGGAGAACGAAAATGACCAAAATGTTCATCGAATAACACAAAACACCTATTGGAAGCACAAGATCGGTTAAAAACCCTAATTGGACAAGAATAAGTATAGGGAGAACGAAAATGACCAAAATGTTCATCGAATAACACAAAACACCTATTGGATGCACAAAATTGGTTACAAACCCTAATTGGACAAGATTAAGTTTAGGGAGGACGAAAATGACCTAAATGTTCATCCAATGACACAAAGCACCTATTGGATGCACAAGATTAGTTAAGAACCTTAATTGGAAAAGAATTAGCCTGGGGAGGACGAAAATGACCTAATTGTTCATCCAATGACCCAAAAACACCTATTGGATGCACAAGATTGGTTAAAAACCCTAATTGGACAAGAATTAGGCTAGGGAGGACGAAAATGACCTAATTGTTCATCCAATGACACAAAAACACCTATTGGATGCACAAAATATGTAAGAAACCCAAATTGGACAAGATTAAGTTTAGGGATGACGAAAATGACCTAGATGTTCATCCAATGACACAAAACCCCAATTGGATGCACAAGATTGGTTAGAAACCCTAATTGGACAAGAATTAGCCTAGGGAGGACGAAAATGACCTAATTGTTCATCCAATGACACAAAACACCTATTGGATGCACAAAATTGGTTACAAACCCTAATTGGACAAGATTAAGTTTAGGGAGGACGAAAATGACCTAAATGTTCATCCAATGACACAAAGCACCTATTGGATGCACAAGATTAGTTAAGAACCTTAATTGGAAAAGAATTAGCCTAGGGAGGACGAAAATGACCTAATTATTCATCCAATGACACAAAAACACCTATTTGGATGCACAAGATTGGTTAGAAACCCTAATTGGACAAGATTAAGTTTAGGGAGGACGAAAATGACCTAAATGTTCATCCAATGACACAAAACACCTATTGGATGCACAAGATTAGTTAAAAACCTTAATTGGACAAGATTAAGTGTAGGGAGGACGAAAATGACATAAATTTTTATCCAATGACACAAAAACACCTATTGGATGCACAAGATTGGTTAAAAACCTTATTGGACAAGATTAAGTGTAGGGAGGACGAAAATGACCTAAATGTTCATCCAATGAGAGAAACACACCTATTGGATGCACCAGATTGGTTAGAAACCCTAATTAGAAAAGAATAAGCCTAGGGAGGTCGAAATTGACCTAATTGTTCATCCAATGACACAAACACAACTATTGGATGATAAAACTGGTTAGAAACCCTAATTGGACAAGATTAAGTTTAGGGAGGACGAAAATGACCTAAATGTTCATCCAATGACACAAAACACCTATTGGATGCACAAGATTGGTTAGAAACCATAATTGGACAAGATAAAGTTTAGGGAGAACGAAAATGACCTAAATGTTCATCCAAAGACACAAAACACCTATTAGATGCACAAGATTGGTTAAAAACCCTAATTGGACAAGAATTGGCCTAGGGAGGACGAAAATGACCTAAATGTTCATCCAATGACACAAACACACCTATTGGATGCACAAGATTGGTTAAAAACCCTAATTGGACAAGAATAAGCCTAGGGAGAACGAAAATGACCAAAATGTTCATCGAATGACACAAAACACCTATAGGATGCACAAGATTGGTTAAAAACCCTAATTAGACAAGAATTAGCCTAGGGAAGACGAAAATGACCTAATTGTTCATCCAATGACACAAAACACCTATTGGATGCACAAGATTGGTTAAAAACCCTAATTGAACAAGATTAAGTGTTAGGAGGACGAAAATGACATAAATATTCATCCAATTACACAAAAACACCTATTGGATGCACAAGATTGGTTAAAAACCCTAATTGGACAAGAATAAGTATAGGGAGAACGAAAATGACCAAAATGTTCATCGAATAACACAAAACACCTATTGGAAGCACAAGATCGGTTAAAAACCCTAATTGGACAAGAATTAGCCTAGGGAGGACGAAAATGACCTAATTGTTCATCCAATGACCCAAAAACACCTATTGGATGCACAAGATTGGTTAAAAACCCTAATTGGACAAGAATTAGGCTAGGGAGGACGAAAATGACCTAATTGTTCATCCAATGACACAAAAACACCTATTGGATGCACAAAATATGTAAGAAACCCAAATTGGACAAGATTAAGTTTAGGGAGGACGAAAATGACCTAAATGTTCATCCAATGACACAAAACCCCAATTGGATGCACAAGATTGGTTAGAAACCCTAATTGGACAAGAATTAGCCTAGGGAGGACGAAAATGACCTAATTGTTCATCCAATGACACAAAACACCTATTGGATGCACAAAATTGGTTAGAAACCCTAATTGGACAAGATTAAGTTTAGGGAGGACGAAAATGACCTAAATGTTCATCCAATGACACAAAACACCTATTGGATGCACAAGATTAGTTAAAAACCTTAATTGGAAAAGAATTAGCCTAGGGAGGACGAAAATGACCGAAATGTTCATTCAATGAAACAAAAACACCTATTGGATGCACATGATTGGTTAGAAACGCTAATTGGACAAGATTAAGTTTAGAGAGGACAAAAATGACCTAAATGTTCATCCAATGACACAAAACACCTATTGGATGCACAAGATTGGTTAAAAACCATAATTGGACAAGATTAAGTGTAGGGAGGACGAAAATGTCATAAATTTTCATCCAATGACACAAAAACACCTATTGGATGCACAAGATTGGTTAAAAACCTTATTGGACAATATTATGTGTAGGGAAGACGAAAATGACCTAAATGTTCATCCAATGAGACAAACACACCTATTGGATGCACAAGATTGGTTAGAAACCCTAATTAGAAAAGAATAAGACTAGGGAGGTCGAAATTGACCTAATTGTTCATCCAATGACACAAACACAACTATTGGATGATAAAATTGGTTAGAAACCCTAATTGGACAAGATTAAGTTTAGGGAGGACGAAAATGACCTAAATGTTCATCCAATTACACAAAACACCTATTGGATGCACAAGATTGGTTAAAAACCATAATTGGACAAGATTAAGTTTAGGGAGACCGAAAATGACCTAAATGTTCATCCAAAGACAGAAAACACCTATTGGATGCACAAGATTGGTTAAAAACCCTAATTGGACAAGAATTAGCCTAGGGAGGATGAAAATGACCTAAATGTTCATCCAATGACACAAACACACCTATTGGATGCACAAGATTGGTTAAAAACCCTAATTGGACAAGAATAAGCCTAGGGAGAACGAAAATGACCAAAATGTTCATCGAATGACAGAAAACACCTATAGGATGCACAATATTGGTTAAAAACCCTAATTAGACCAGAATTAGCCTAAGGAGGACGAAAATAACCTAATTGTTCATCCAATGACACAAAAACACCTATTGGAAGCACAAGATTGGTTAAAAACCCTAATTGGACAAGAATTAGCCTAGGGAGGACGAAAATGACCTAATTGTTCGTCCAATGACACAAAACACCTATTGGATGCACAAGATTGGTTAAAAACCCTAATTGGACAAGATTAAGTGTAAGGAGGACGAAAATGACATAAATATTCATCCAATTACACAAAAACACCTATTGGATGCACAAAATTGGTTAGAAACCCAAATTGGACAAGATTAAGTTTAGGCAGGACGAAAATGACCTAAATGTTCATCCAATGACACAAAACCCCAACTGGATGCACAAGATTGGTTAGAAACCCTAATTGGACAAAAATTAGCCTAGGGAGGACGAAAATGACCTAATTGTTCATCCAATGACACAAAAACACCTATTGGAGGCACAAGATTGGTTAAAAACCCTAATTGGACCAGAATAAGCCTAGGGAGAACGAAAATGACCAAAATGTTCATCGAATGACACAAAACACCTATTGGATGCACAAGATTGGTTAAAAACCTTAGTTGGACAAGAATTATCCTAGGGAGGACGAAAATGACCTAAATGTTCATCCAATGACACAAAAAAACCTATTGGATGCACAAGATTGGTTAAAAACCCTAATTGGACAAGAATTAGGCTAGGGAGGACGAAAATAACCTAATTGTTCATCCAATGACACAAAAACACCTATTGGAAGCACAAGATTGGTTAAAAACCCTAATTGGACAAGAATTAGCCTAGGGAGGACGAAAATGACCTAATTGTTCATCCAATGACAGAAAACACCTATTGGATGCACAAGATTGGTTAAAAACCCTAATTGAACAAGATTAAGTGTTAGGAGGACGAAAATGACATAAATATTCATCCAATTACACAAAAACACCTATTGGATGCACAAGATTGGTTAAAAACCCTAATTGGACAAGAATAAGTATAGGGAGAACGAAAATGACCAAAATGTTCATCGAATGACATAAAACACCTATTGGAAGCACAAGATCGGTTAAAAACCCTAATTGGAGAAGAATTAGCCTAGGGAGGACGAAAATGACCTAATTGTTCATCCAATGACCCAAAAACACCTATTGGATGCACAAGATTGGTTAAAAACCTTTATTGGACAAGAATTAGGCTACAGAGGACGAAAATGACCTAATTGTTCATCCAATGACACAAAAACACCTATTGGATGCACAAAATATGTAAGAAACCCAAATTGGACAAGATTAAGTTTAGGGAGGACGAAAATGACCTAAATGTTCATCCAATGACACAAAACCCGAATTGGATGCACAAGATTGGTTAGAAACCCTAATTGGACAAGAATTAGCCTAGGGAGGACGAAAATGACCTAATTTTTCATCCAATGACACAAAACACCTATTGGATGCACAAAATTGGTTAGAAACCCTAATTGGACAAGATTAAGTTTAGGGAGGACGAAAATGACCTAAATGTTCATCCAATGACACAAAACACCTATTGGATGCACATGATTAGTTAAAAACCTTAATTGGAAAAGAATTAGCCTAGGGAGGACGAAAATGACCGAAATGTTCATTCAATGACACAAAAACACCTATTGGATGCACATGATTGGTTAGAAACCCTAATTGGACAAGATTAAGTTTAGAGAGGACAAAAATAACCTAAATGTTCATCTAATGACACAAAACACCTATTGGATGCACAAGATTGGTTAAAAACCCTAATTGGACAAGATTAACTGTAGGGAAGACGAAAATGACATAAATTTTCATCAAATGACACAAAAACACCTATTGGATGCACAAGATTGGTTAAAAACCTTATTGGACAAGATTAAGTGTAGGGAGGACGAAAATGACCTAAATGTTCATCCAATGAGACAAACACACCTATTGGATGCACAAGATTGCTTAGAAACCTTAATTAGAAAAGAATAAGCCTAGGGAGGTCGAAATTGACCTAATTGTTCATCCAATGACACAAACACAACTATTGGATGATAAAATTGGTTAGAAACCCTAATTGGACAAGATTAAGTTTAGGGAGGACGAAAATGACCTAAATGTTCATCCAATTACACACAACACCTATTGGATGCACAAGATTGGTTAAAAACCCTAATTGGACAAGAATTAGCCTAGGGAGGACGAAAATGACCTAATTGTTCATCCAATGACAGAAAACACCTATTGGATGCACAAGATTGGTTAAAAACCCTAATTGAACAAGATTAAGTGTTAGGAGGACGAAAATGACTTAAATATTCATCCAATTACACAAAAACACCTATTGGATGCACAAGATTGGTTAAAAACCCTAATTGGACAAGAATAAGTATAGGGAGAACGAAAATGACCAAAATGTTCATCGAATGACATAAAACACCTATTGGAAGCACAAGATCGGTTAAAAACCCTAATTGGAGAAGAATTAGCCTAGGGAGGACGAAAATGACCTAATTGTTCATCCAATGACCCAAAAACACCTATTGGATGCACAAGATTGGTTAAAAACCTTTATTGGACAAGAATTAGGCTACAGAGGACGAAAATGACCTAATTGTTCATCCAATGACACAAAAACACCTATTGGATGCACAAAATATGTAAGAAACCCAAATTGGACAAGATTAAGTTTAGGGAGGACGAAAATGACCTAAATGTTCATCCAATGACACAAAACCCCAATTGGATGCACAAGATTGGTTAGAAACCCTAATTGGACAAGAATTAGCCTAGGGAGGACGAAAATGACCTAATTGTTCATCCAATGACACAAAACACCTATTGGATGCACAAAATTGGTTAGAAACCCTAATTGGACAAGATTAAGTTTAGGGAGGACGAAAATGACCTAAATGTTCATCCAATGACACAAAACACCTATTGGATGCACAAGATTAGTTAAAAACCTTAATTGGAAAAGAATTAGCCTAGGGAGGACGAAAATGACCGAAATGTTCATTCAATGACACAAAAACACCTATTGGATGCACATGATTGGTTAGAAACCCTAATTGGACAAGATTAAGTTTAGAGAGGACAAAAATGACCTAAATGTTCATCCAATGACACAAAAACACCTATTGGATGCACAAGATTGGTTAAAAACCTTATTGGACAAGATTAAGTGTAGGGAGGACGAAAATGACCTAAATGTTCATCCAATGAGACAAACACACCTATTGGATGCACAAGATTGGTTAAAAACCTTAATTGGACGAGAATTAGCCTAAGGAGGACGAAAATGACCTAATTGTTCATCCAATGACACAAAAACACCTATTGGATGCACATGATATGTTAGAAAACCTAATTGGACAAGATTAAGTTTAGAGAGCACGAAAATGACCTAAATGTTCATCCAATGACACAAAACACCTATTGGATGCACAAGAATGGTTAGAAACCCTAATTGGACAAGAATTAGCCTAGGGAGGACGAAAATGACCTAATTGCTCATCCAATCACACAAACATTACTATTGGATGCACAAGATTGGTTAGAAACCTTAATTGGACAAAAATAAGCCTAGGGAGGACGAAAATGACCTAAATGTTCATTCAATGAATCAAAAACAGCTATTGGAACAAGATTGGATAGAAATCCTAATTGGACAAGCATAAGCCTAGGGAGGATGAAAATAACCTAAATGTTCATCCAATGACACAAAACACCTATTGGATGCACAAGATTGGTTAAAAACCCTAATTGGACAAGATTAAGTGTAGGGAGGACGAAAATGACCTAAATGTTCATCCAATGACACAAAACACCAATTGGATGCACAAGATTGGTTAGAAACCCTAATTGGACAAGAATTAGCCTAGGGAGGACGAAAATGACCTAATTGTTCATCCAATGACACAAAACACCTATTGGATGCACAAGATTGGTTAAAAACCCTAATTGGACAAGAATTAGCCTAGGGAGGACGAAAATGACCTAATTGTTCATCCAATGACATAAAAACACCTATTGGATGCACAAGATTGGTTAGAAACCCTAATTGGACAAGATTAAGTTTAAGAAGGACGAAAATGACCTAAATGTTCATCCAATGACACAAAACACCTATTGGATGCACAAGATTGGTTAAAAACCCTAATTGGACAAGAATTAGCCTAGGGAGGACGAAAATGACCTAATTGTTCATCCAATGACAGAAAACACCTATTGGATGCACAAGATTGGTTAAAAACCCTAATTGAACAAGATTAAGTGTTAGGAGGACGAAAATGACTTAAATATTCATCCAATTACACAAAAACACCTATTGGATGCACAAGATTGGTTAAAAACCCTAATTGGACAAGAATAAGTATAGGGAGAACGAAAATGACCAAAATGTTCATCGAATGACATAAAACACCTATTGGAAGCACAAGATCGGTTAAAAACCCTAATTGGAGAAGAATTAGCCTAGGGAGGACGAAAATGACCTAATTGTTCATCCAATGACCCAAAAACACCTATTGGATGCACAAGATTGGTTAAAAACCTTTATTGGACAAGAATTAGGCTACAGAGGACGAAAATGACCTAATTGTTCATCCAATGACACAAAAACACCTATTGGATGCACAAAATATGTAAGAAACCCAAATTGGACAAGATTA